>PVJS01000410.1:10982-133097 GCA_004027185.1 Glis glis
GTGTGTGTGTGTGTGTGTGTGTGTGTGTTACTGGGGATTGAATCCAGGGGCATTCAACCTCTGAGCTACACCCCCAGCCCTATTTTTTATTTTTATTTTGAAACAGGGTCTTGCTAGGTTGATGAGTCTCACACTTGCTAAGGCTGTTCTTGATCCTGCGATCCTCCTGTCTCAGCTTCCCAAGTACTGGATTTACAAGTGTGCGCCACCATGCCCAGCTCCTGTTTTATTTTGAAACAGGGTCTAAGTTACCAAGGCTGGCCTTGAACTTGTACTCCTCCTGTCTCAGCCTCCCAAGTACTGAGATTACAGGCATGCGCCACTGCGCCTGGCTATACCGCCTTGGACTTCTTAATATGTAAAATAGAAACATATAAAATAACTCTACTTGCTAGGCATGGTAGCGCACGCCTGTAATCCCAGTACTTGAGAGGCTGAGATAGGAGGATCTCAGGTTTGAGGCCAGCCTTAACACCTTAGCAAGACCCTGTTTCAAAACAAAAAATCAAAAGGGCTGGGGGGTGTAACTCGGAGGTAGAACACCCCTGGGTTCAATCCCCAGTACCCAAATTGATCAATCAATAAAACTGCTCTTTGAATGACAAAGTAGAATTCTGTTACCCCCGAAGCCAACATTTCCAACCGAACCCCCTCGCACAGCACAGTTGGATAGCTCTGTTTCCTTCCGGTACTTTTTCAATGCATTTTTTAAACATGGTTGGAGCGGTAGTGGATATAAAATTTTGAATCCTGCTGTGTCTTTTTCTCCACTTGACATTATTTTACGTGCCTTTGATCACACGTGGACGTGGCCTTCTTGCATGTGGCCTTTTTAGTGTCATTGTGCAATGCTCGCGAGCCACGCCGACCCGCACGTGGTCCAAAGAGCCGGGCTTCCGAGCCGCCGCCCGCGTCCTTTGATGCATAATGCACCTTATTTTACATGATTGTTTATCTGAGGCTCTCATTATGGAAATAAATAAATATCCTGTATGCTAATAATGATCACAATTTGCATTTATATTGTGCTTTTCATTCGAGGATCTTAAGTTGTTTTACAATAATGAACTACCCCTGCCCGAGCACATGCTATGCGTGTGCATATGTATGCACCGGTATGGCTATATACAGATATTTATTTAATAACTACCAGCCAATAACTGTGGGATTTCACATAACTACGCTTTAATAGGATACAAGAAAATGACTGGCGGATTCTCCACTGTGGAACAAACATTCACCTGATTTAGATGTGGGGCTAGAGGGTTAATGAGCTACATTGTGTGTGTGTGTGTGTGTGTGTGTGTGTGTGTGTGTGTGTATTGGGGATTGAGCCCAGGGTCATTCTACCTCCAAGCCACACCCCCCCAGTCATATTTTACTTTTTGTTTTGAAACAGGGTCTTGCTAGGTTGCTGAGAGTCTCACTGAGTTGCTAAGGCTGGCCTCGAACCTATGATCCTCCTGTCTCAGCCTCCTAAGTACCAAGATTACAGGCGTGCACCACCATGCCTGGCTGCTACATTATATGTGGTGCCAGCAAGCGGGAAGTGACTTTGAGGGTCTCACTCTTGCTGGAATGGGCATCTACGGTAGGTCTAGAACCCAGATGTCCAGCTCCCTGGTAGGAAACCCGCCATTTTGGAAATGACCACTGGCCTATTTATCCAGTGTAAGATCCAATCCAGGGCCATCTCAGCAACAAATCCAGCTGATTTCACCCATTTTCATTTATTTGGTAGGAAACGGGGTAGTTAAGTTTTAAAAAAGGGTTCCAGTGTGGTGGTACATGCCTGTCATCTCAGTACTTGGGAGGCTAAGGCAGGAGGATTGCAGGTTCGAGGCCAGCCTCAGCCACTTAGTGAAGCCCTCCACAACTTAGTGAGATCCTTTTTCAAAATAAAAAATAAAAATGGCTCGGGTATAGCTCGGAGGTTGAATGCCCCTGGGTTCAATCCCCAGTACTACACAAAAAAGTGGGGGTGGCGGTTATTGGATGGGAAATGAGCACCCTTGACCGCAGGGCCAGGTCACTTGCTTTGTGGAAGTTGTCCCTGGACAGGGGCTCCGGCAAGGCTGACCGTGGGGCTCCCGGGGCGGTTTTGGGGTCTGATCCTTCATGCTGAGGACTGGAAGTCGCTGCTGCTAGAGGAGGAGCCCGGAGAACCCCAGGCCCCCTGGGACGGGGAGAGCAATGGTTTTAATTAGAGCTGAGAGACGGGAAATAAGACAGAGAGGGATGACATCTTAATCAGGTTTAATGAAGCTGTCTGCTGACGGGGACAGCTGTCACCCAGCGCTGTGTTCCAGCCAAGCCACTTTGCGACAGAGGGAACTGGGGAAAAACACAGTTTGAAGGAAGCCGGGGAGGGCGGGGTGGCCGGACTCAAAGCCGGGACCCTTCTGCACATTCGCCTCTTGATCCTAACACCCCAGGACGAGGAGTTCCATCTGGGGCACCACGTTGAAATGGCTTCTGGCATTTCACACATCCCTGTCGTGCAAAACCAGGGTGTGCCTCTTAAATGACATGAAGGATTTTGCACGAGGAATCTTAAGGATTCAACCAGAAGAAATGAGGAATGAGCTGGGCGTGGTGGTGCACGCTTGTAATCCCAGTGCTGAGGAGGCTGACACAGGAAGATCGCAGGTTCGAGGCCAGCCTCAGTTATGTAGCGAGGCCCTCAGCAACTTAGCGAGACCCTGTTTCCAAATAAAAAATAAAGGCCGGGTGTGGTGGCGCACGCTTGTAATCCCAGTACTTTGGGAGGCGGAGACCGGAGGATCTGGGTTCGCGGCCAGCCTCAGCTCTCTCTCTCTCTCTCTCTCTCTCTGTCTCTCTCTCTACCTAGTGAGGCCCTCCGCAACTTCATGAGACTCGGTCTCAAAATAAAGTATAAAAAAATAGGGCCAAGGGTATAGCACGGAGGTAGAAACCCCTGGGTTCAATCCCCGGTACCGCAAAAAAAAATTTTTTTAAATAAAATAAAATAGGGCTGGGGGTGTAGCTCAGAGGCAGAACACCCTGGGTTCAATCTCAAGTACCACAAATAAAAAAAAAAGACAAAACAGAAAGACAAACCCGGGCGTGGTGGCACACGCTTGTAATCCCAGTACTTAGGGAGGCAGAGACCGGAGGATCTGGGTTCGCCACCAGCCTCAGCTTGCTCTCTCTCTCTCTCTCTTTCTATCTCTTTCTCTCTCTCTCTCTCTCTCTCTCTCTCTCTCTCTCTACTTAGTGAGGCCCTCCGCAACTTCGTGAGACCTGGTTTCAAAATAAAGTATAAAAAAATAGGGCCGGGGGTGTAGCACGGAGATAGAACGTCCCTGGGTTCAATCCCCGGTACCGCAAAAAAAAAGACAAAAGAAATGAGAAATGCAAGGATTTCGAGGGTTGGAAGCTTCGTTAATCCTTCCTCTTTCTGAGCCTCTGACTCCCACCTGTCCAGGGAGGACAGCGCAGCCTCCCTTGCGGAGTCCCTGTGAGACGTGAGTTTAACCCCAGCTTGTCCGTTTGCTACCTGAGGGCCTGGGGGACGTGTGGACCTCATAGGCTTCCTTTCCCACCTCACAGAGAAGTTGGCAGAGTCCAGGGAGAAATGCAGAGTGCTCTTGGCGCATGCTTAGCAGGTAGTCAGCACTCCATAAAGCGGGCTGCTAAAGGAATTCACAATGCTTTGTGTGGAGGAGGTACTCAGAAAGTGTCTATTCTCTTCCCTGTCTATTCTACACTTTTTGCAGAAAAGTCAGAGTGGTAGTCCTAAGAGAGGATGCTCTCAGATTCTGCACAGCCCGGTATCCCGTCCCTGCCACCTGCCCCAGGACCTTTGCACAGCCCAGCCTGACAGCTGGCCGGGAGACCCCTTCTGTGTCTGCCAGTGGCGATCGCTCATCCTGTCCTGGGGGTGGGGCGGGCTGCTCGGGAACCCCAGTGGCTCATCAAAGCTGAGATCTGTGACTAAGTCCCGTCAGTCCTCTGGATGTCAGAGTGAGGTTGCCATGGAAAAGCTGGTGACCGGCAGGCCTCAGGTTCTCCGGCATCTGGTGGCAGCTGATCTCAGACATCTGTCACAACCCGCTGCCCTTGTCGAGAAGTTCAGGGTCAGGAGCTCCCCGGAGCATCCGTTTGTCATATTTAACTGGTTCATGCAGCCCCTGGAGGGACCCAGAGGCCTGCAGTCCCCTCTGCCTGGCAGCTTCTCTGCACAGGCATTTGGAAGGCCCTGCTGGACACACCAGGGCCCTCTGCTTCCGGGAGCTCCCGGGCACACTCTGGGCTCGCCTGTCCTCCCCGGCTGCACTGCCAGAATTTTAGGTTAGGTCTCTCCAAAACGCCAATCCAAGATCCGTATCTTTCTCTTCCTTCCTTCCTTCCTTCCTTCCTTCCTTCCTTCCCTCCCTCCCTCCCTCCCTCCCTTCCTTCCTTTCTTTCTTTCTCCCCCATCCCCCCTTCAATACTGGGGATTGAACCCAGGCGCATTCTTCCTCCAAATTACATCCCCAGCCCTATTTTATTTTTTATTTGGAAACAGGGTCTCGCTAAGTTGCTGAGGGCCTCGCTAAGTTGCTGAGGCTGGCCTCAAACTTGCCATCCTCCTGTCTCAGCCTCCCAAATAGTGGGATTGCAGGCGTGCGTCCCCACGTCTGGCTCCTTTTTTTTTTTTTTTTTTCTCCTGACAACCTTCTCCAGACCCAGTCAAGACCGAGCTGTCCTGGGTCCGGGTTGCTTGTGTACGAGGTGTTTTCTGAACTGACAGCTCTTCCCATCCCCCAGCCTGTCCACCAGACAGCAGCCCCTACCTGGGGTTCTCCGGGGTGAGGTGCTGTGTCCTGCACAGTTGGGCATGCAGCCGCCAAGCCACCAAGTCACAAGCCCCAGTTGTTCTGTGGCAGCAGAACCCCCCTACAGAGAGCAGATCTGTGCTCGGTGACAGTTCGTTGTCCCAGGCAGTTTATGCTACACCCAAAGTCAGCGGTGAAGGGACGGCAAGGACCCGGCGGGGTCGGCACGGGTTCCCATCCTACCTTGGCTGTTCATTAACTTTCAGCAAACCAGCAAGGCCCTACAGCTCTCTGGGCCTCCGGCTCCTCACCTGAGAAGCAGGGACGCAGTGACACGGCTTTGCAGGGTTGTCCTAAGCATTGGCGGGGACGGGTGGGTGTGGCGTGCAGACACCGCAATTACAGGTGCGGCGCTGGGTGGTGCGGGCAGAGGAGCGCGCGCTGTCCCGTTGGCCCCTCCGGTGGGCAGATGAGCCGGTCCTGGGCAGATCTGCTGCCCCTCTTGGGCGTTCACCTGTGAACAGTGGACCCTGGCACGCACCACACCTGAGCCTGAAGGACCGAATCCCCGACGGTGGGGTTTCCAGCATGGGAGAGATGTGGGGACTGGAGGAATAGAGGAAACGGTCAAGAGGACGCCCACCGCTCCGGTGTGGGAAGATGCGCTGCACAGGGCCCAAAGGTGTCCCCAGCTGTGCCCGAGACTGGCTCAGGGGCCCCGGGGTTTGCGCGTCCCTGACACTTGGGTGCAACCTGGCGCAGAGGGAAGAAGTTAGTTTGCGGGGCAGGAGGCCGAGGCCCCGGGAGCTTCTGTGCGCCTGACTCTGCTTCTCAGCCGCGTTCGTGGGAAGCTCTCTGTTGCCAGCGTGCTTCCGCAGCCATTTCAGGACACGCCCCACCCCCACCCCAGCCTCAGAAACAATAATAAAAACTTGCTGTGTTTGGCTGTTTCTCTTTTGCCAGCATTTCTCCAGTTCTTGCACGAAGCCGGCTCTCCTCCATGGGCACGCACAGCCCACTGATCTCTGGACGTGTCTGGAGGGGAAGGAGCAGGTGGCCATGGTCAGGGGCGAGTGGACCCTGGGCTGGGGCACTACGGTGGGGTGAGAAGGGCACCCCATCGGGTCACGGCCCCTCCTGCAGCTCACAATGTCTGTCCCTGCGCAGAGGGCCCTCCGCTCCCAACTTCTGCAAGCAGAGACTCTCGCTGGTGCCTGCACCTGGCCCTCATGGCTGGTGCACCTGGCAGGCACCCCACTGTTCATTCTTGGGATCTCTCATCTCAGCCGGCGCCATGGGCATCAGGGCCAGATGCCTCCCTGTAGTGTGTGTGGGGGCGTCCTGTGCACGGTTGGATGTCTAGCAGATGTGAGTGTCTACCTTTTTCTTGTTGATTTGTAGCTGCTCTTTATTTATGCTGGATGCAAATCTTTGGTCAGATATATGCATTGCGAATATCTTCTCTCAGAGATTTTTAGAGCTAGGGGCACACTGTGCTTTCCTCATCACACTCCCTGGTGCACTTAATGTCATGACTCGATCGTCTTTTTTGCAAGACGGTGAATTTCATAACAGCGGCTCCCAGCCCTGGGCTTGGTGCAGAAGGGTAACAAAATAAATATCTGTGGAATATTTATTTATCTGTGAACGTGTGAGCAAACCTCCCTTGGGTCTTTTTCCAGCCTGCATCTTCATCGATTTACAGGCAAACATGCAAGAGAGCTCAGACACGGAGGTGCCCGCCCGTCCCTGCCTCAGGGTGGCAGCCCGCTCCGGGGTCTGTCTATGGCTCCTCAAGTCTGCCCACCTGCACCTGCCTGGGGGAGGCGGGGCCTCTTAATTAACTTCTCCAGCACTCACGGGAGAGGTGGGGTCATTTTCATAAACAAATAAGAGGCCGGGAGCTTGGTCTGGGGCTCAGAGCGAGGCCAGTGGAAGGAATTCCAAACCAACGCCCGGCAGAGGCCCCGCCCCTGCCTGGGTCTCCAGGTCCCCAGGGATCTCGTGGGAGGTGGGTCTGGGATTTGAGATGGGAAAGAAAGTCCGAGAAATGATCCGGTGCCACGGATAGAGCGATGGAGCCTCAAAGTGGGCTGTTAGGGGGTGCATGTTGCGTCCCCAAACCCTATGTGGAAACCTGAGCCCCAGGGGGATAGTTTGAGGGGCAGGGACTGGGAGGCGATTAGGTCACGAGTCCTCTGGATGGTATCAGTGCCTTATGAGAAGGGGAAGAAGCCGTGGTAGTGTACGCCTGTCATCCCAGTACTTGGGAGGCTGAGACAGGAGGATTGCAGGTTCAAGGCCAGCCTCAGCAACTTAGTGAGACCATCAGCAACTTAGTGAGACTCGATTTCAAAATAAAAATTAAAAAGGGTTGGGGGTGTAGCTTGGAGGTAGAGTTCATCTGAGTTCAGTCCCCAGTACAAATAAAATGTGTGTACTGATGCAGTTGATAATACCACAACTTTTTTCATTGAACCCCTGCCCCCGTCTGGGGTTCAAGGAGGAGTTTTGCAGAGACCCAGAGAGTAGAATAGCTGTCCAGGTGCCAAGGGGGTACCATTGGGCACTGTCACCATGCCCCCCCCCCAGCTGAGGATTCAAGTAGGAAGCAACTTTCCCCTGTGGGACAGATGTGGCTTGAGCCCTCCTGGGTAGGATTGCAATGTCAGGTACAAAGGACACCCCCCTTCACAGTGGCCTCTAGCTGAATCCTTGATTTTTATTTTTATTTATTTATTTTGGTGCTGGGGACTGAACCCAGGGGCATTCTACCTCTGAGCTGCACCCCCAGCTCTATTTCATTCTTCATTTTGAAACAGGGTCTCGCTATTGCTGAGGCTGGCCTTGAACCTGCTATCCTCCTGTCTCAGCCTCCCAAGTACCTGGATAACAGGCATGCGCCACTACCCCGGGGCATGCAGGAGTCCTCTTAAACTGGGTCCTTGGTTTCCGGCTAGAGCCAGGCAGGCCTGGGCTCCACCCCAGACGTAGCTGCTCGGTGCAGCCCCCGTCCCCAGGTATGCCCCCGGCCTCCACTCTGCTGTGCTCCACCTCTGCACCAGCACGCGGGGTGGCTTTGGCTGCCTGGTGCCCCATGGGCCCCTCTCAGGGAGGGCTCTGCCTCCACACCTGTGTGGCCTGAATGTTGCTCCCAGGGCCTGGGGCCGAGCCCGCAGCTGGGCATCCTGTTGCTGGATTATAACAGGGCCTCACCTGGCTCTCTCTCCTTCCCCAACAGGCCGAGCTCGGCAAGCCCCGGGAGAGAAGCTGCAGCCTGCCCGGCATCGATTTTAACTATGGACTCTACATCCGGGGGCTGGACGGAGGGGTCCCCGAAGGTGAGTGACCGCGCTGGGGAGCATGGGCTGAGTGGATGGGAGGCTTGCCCCTCTTCCTGGACTCTCGACCCGGGCTGGCTGCTTGGCAGCTGGCGGTGCTGGAGAAAACCTGAGGGTCTTCTCTGAAGCAGGATTCTGGAGGATTCTGGAAGCCCCAGTGGTGAAACCCGGGGCTTGGCTGAGATGGGGGACCGAGCTGGGCCCAGGCCGAGGGGTCAGGGCAGGAGCAAGGACACTGTCCCTGTCTGTTCTCCGAGCTATTCAGGCTGCGGGCACAGGACCGGGCTGGGGACAGACCCCCCCCCCCATTGCCCAGGGGTCAGGGGCCAGCACAGCCAGCTCTAGGAAGGAAGCTGAGGCACAGCTGGAACCTCTGGCAGCCCAGTCCCTCCCTTTTGGGCGGCCATGCTCTCCAGGGCCCGGCAGGGCTGTCACCCAGCAGGCCTGGGATGACAGGAACCTCACTTCTTCTCAGTCCTGTGCCACGGGGTGCCTGGCGTGCCCCTGGCTGACCACCGCCCGTGGCTCTTCCCCCCGCCCGCAGCCATCGGCCACTGGGACGTGTTTAAGCAGCAGCCCACCTGCCCCCAAGAGCTGACCCGGAACTACATCGCCATGAACCGCGGCGCGGTGAAAGCCGGGCTGGTGACTGCCCGGGAGAACATCCTCTACCGCCAGCTCAATGACATCCGCATCAGCGACCAGGACGACCGGCGCCTGAAGAAGGAGTCGCCCTCCCTCCCTCCAGACATGACATTCGGGATCCAGGCGCGGTAAGGAGGCCAGGGCCCCATGCCCGGCCGGCGGCAGGGGAGGGCGACGAGGGCGTGCCGGCTCAATGGGGACAATTGGGAGGGGGACAGGGAAGCAGAGTGTCTTCTCGGGCTTGTCCTCGCTGCAAAAACTCTCTCCTGTGACTTCCCTGGCCACATCCTGAGCCGAGCCCTGGCCTTGCCTAGCTGGGGACAGGCTGCAGGGCCGTATCCCGGCCACCGGCTGTCACTCGTTCAATAACATTTAAGAGTTGTGTCTGCCCTCACGGGGGTTAATCGTGTGGGGGGGAGGCGAGAGGCTGCCAGGGCTCCGGCCCAGCGCCAACGAGTGGGGGCCTCAAGGGAATCCCAGCCATGACAGCTGTGGGGTGCTGGCCTCAGTTTCTGTGTTTGTAGAATGGGTCATGATAGCACCTGCTTCCTGGTAGTACTAGACGGTTTCAGTGATATAAATCACTCAAAGACCTCAGCACGTTGCCTGGGACATGGTGAACGCTCAGGAACGTTAGCTCGTGTCCTGGTTCAAATGATGGGGTGCAAACTGTAGATGCGAGAGCTGTGGATCTTTTTTTTATATATAATGTATTGAGGTTTGATATATACATGGTAAAGTGCAAAACACTGAGGTCGGCTTCATGAAATGTTACAAGTGGAAATGCTGATGTAATAACCACTGAGATAAAGATGGAGGATATAGCTGGCACCCCAGAAAGCTCTCGTGTCGCCCCTGAGAAGTGACCGCCCTTTGGCCCCACGTAGATTAGATGTGTTCCCGTGCGTGCTCCGGCGGGCCGTGTTCTCCCCGGTGTCAATGCTGTGGGCTTTACAGCAAGGACATGACCAGCCTGGGCCTTAGACTGGCCCACATTCCAAGCAGAAATATACAGGGAAATCAGGGTTGCCAAGAAAAAAGAACTTTTATTTTATTAATTTATTTAAATTTTTTGGTACTGGGGATTGAACCCAGGGGCATTGTACCTCTGAGCTACAACCCCAGCCCTTTTTATTTCTTATTTTGAAACAGAGTTTTGCTAAGTTTCTGAGAGTCTTGCTAAGTTGCTGAGGCTGGCCTTGAACCTGCAATCCTCCTATCTCAGCCTCCCAAGTACTGGGATTATAGCTGTGCGCCCTTATGCCTGGCTAAGAACTTTTAGAATTTTTAGAGCTGTGTGCCCCTCTGGTCCAATGCCTGGACCTCTGTAGAAACCCGCTAACTGCCTGCCTGCTTCCAGATCTGGCCCCTCCAGAGTTATCTCCCTAATGCACAGGTTAAATTATATTATTCCCTACGCAGACATCGGTAATGGCTCCACAGTTGGGGACTCTGTCCTACAGGCTGCTTTGGCCTACCCCTCATAAGATCCCCCTGACTACAATCAGAACCGGGATCTCTACATCTTTTCCACCTTCCGCCCATGTGCATTGTGGGAACTGATGTCACCTTGACACCAGAAAGGGGCATGTGATCAGGCATGGCCAATCAGGGCATCAGATTCCCCTGGTCTCCACGATTGGCTCAGAGGCAGACAGGCCTGGCCAATCAGTGTAGGGCTTGTGAATGCATGACTGGCTGGGCCTGGGTCACATGGCTGCCATCAGCCAATCACTGAGGCCAGGGGAATCTGATGCTCTGATTGGCCAGGCCTGATCACATGCCCCTCCCCAGAGTCAAGGTGATGCCAGTTCCCACAATGCACATGGGCTTATGGTGAAAAGAATGTAGACAGAGATCCGGGTTCCATTTGCAGACAGAGGGGATCTGGTGCTTGCAAGGCCAAAACAGCAAATGTCTACCGCAGTGGGGTGCACCAGCCCTTTCTACATCATGACACAAACTCATCCTTATTACAAAAATTACTGATATGCATGCATTGCACTGAACAAAGAAATAGAAGAAGCTGTTCCAGACGGCAGCACTGGCCGGGTTCCCGCTGCCCAGGCCCTCCCTGCCCAGCTGCCTGTGACTGACGAGGCCACTACCTCAGCCCATCTGTGTGGCAGTGCCACTCTGCCCTCATACGGAGCCACCGACATTCCAGCCCCGGCCTGTCTTCCAGTCTTCCCTTCCACCATAACTGGGCGCCCTGTGACCATACCTCTTGGGGGTAGGTTCATCTTTATTTTATTTTATAATATATTTTTATTTTATTTTATTTTGTCTTATAATATATTTTATTTTATTTTATATTTTGTACTGGGATTGAGTCCAGGGGCATTCTAACTCTGAGCTATATCCCCAGCCCATTTTTTAAAATTTTGAAACAGGGTCTCGCTAAGTTTCTAAGGGCCTCAACTAAGTTGCTGGGGGCTGGCTTCAAATTTGCAATCCTCCTGTTTCAGCCTCCCAAGTACTGGAATTACAGGCATATGACAATATGCCCGGTACCTTCTTTATTTTTTGTTTTATTTTCTAATTTTTTATTGTGGTGAAGAAGCATGTATGTATATAAAACATAAAAGCTAATGTTTTAACCATGTTGACGTGCACAGTTCAGCGGGAATGAGCACATTCACAATGTCGTGTGGCCATCACCGCCTCTCTAGAACTTTCTCATCATCCCAAACTGAAACTCTGTATCCACTAAACACTAGCTCCCTATCACCTCCCCAGCTCTTCCGACAACTATTCACTCTACTGTCTGTTTCTGTGTGAACTTGACTATTCTAAGAATAGTCATACACTATTTCATTTTCCATAGTATCTTCAAGGTTCAGCCATGTTGTAATATTTATCAGAATTTCACTCTTTTTTTTTTTATGTGTGTGGTACTGGGGATCGAACCCAAGGGCATTCTACCGCTGAGCTACACCCCCAGCCCCTTTATTTTATTTTATTTTATTTTTATGGTACTGGGGATTGAACCCAGGGTATTCTACCTCCAAGTTACACCCCCCAGCCCCATTTTATTTTAATTTTGAAAACAGGGTCTCCCTAGGTTGATGAGAGTCTCACTACTTGCTGAAGTTGTCCTCAAACCTGCGATCCTCCTGCCTCAGCCTCCCAAGTACTGGGATTACAGGCGTGCACCACCACGCCCGGCTTATTTTTTATTTTGAAACAGGGTCTTGCCAAGTTGCTGAGGCTGGCCTCGAACCTGTGATCCTCCTGTCTCACCCTCTCCAGTACTGGGATTCCAGGTGTGCACCACCGTGCCTGGCTGGAAGCCCTTATTTACAGCAGGAGAAAGTAGAAAGAAGTTGAGAGAAGCCACGAGGGCTTCCTGAGGTCACTCAGCAGGTCATTAGCCAAGCCAGATCAAGAGCCAGGCAGGTGGCTCCTCGTTGAGTGCTCTTTCCTCTGGGCTCTGCCTCTTGGTAATCCAGGGGCAGTACATAATGCCCACCGGTTCTGGTCCTGTGACTGCAGCTTTGCGTCGTACAGCTCCAGTCAGCTGGGCTCAGAAAGGACATCCGTTATCATTCAGCTTTCAATATAAAACCTTAAATTGCTATAAAACTGAGTGGCCACAATTCCCGGGCAAGACGTGATGAAGTGCCGGCTACATCCTCTGTGATGGTAAATGGGCTTTGCATATGCAAATTGAATGGATTTTAAAATGGTATTTAATGACAATTTTCGTAGCAGACATTAACATTAATTGCACAGAAACGAAAATGCTGCATTAGGTTGCTGTTAGCAGCAACTATCGCGGCCATAAAGCTCCATCTTGATCAGCAGCGGCCTTCCCCGACGTGCCGGGGCAGCTTAGCAAATTGCAGGCGCGGGGCTTTTACGGAAGGGAGCGATCCCCGCGCAGGCTCGAGGCAGCATCAATTTCGCTTTATTTCTCCGTAAATGGAGGTTAAGTGGATGCAGGAAAAGCTTTTACAGAGCTGCCCGGCCCGTCCGCAGAACCCCTCAGCCCCCCCCCGGCAGGAGCGCCGAGGAACAGTTAAAACATCATCGCCCCGCTCCCTAATGGGGCTATTACTTTAAAGTTATGGGGCCAAGGCCCATTCTCTAATGGTCCCCCTTTACAAGCCTCCATTGTATTTATTTCTTTACTTTAAAAGCATGTTAAAAAACAAATCCGATTATACCCGACTCCCGAAGAATTGCTGGGGCGATTTGGTCCAATAAATAAATAAAGAAACAAACGAGGGCTATTTATCCCAACTACAGATGTGCTAAAAAATAAAGTCCCGCCTCAGACTAAATACAGAAAAGCTGACTGTAAGCGAGGGATGCTAACGAGCACAGGGTTGTGACCAGGGACCACCCTGGGGGTTCAGTGCTGGCCACAGTCCCACCCTCCCAACATCAACTCCTCTTGCCCACCGGTCATGGTGGTGCACGCCTATAATCCCAGTACTTGGGAGGCTGAGGTAGGAGGATCGCAGGTTTGAGGCCAACCTCTGCAACATCACAAGATCCTAAGTAACTTAGTGAGACCCTGCTTCAAAATAAAAAAGAAAATAGGTCTGGGGGTGTAGCTTGGAGGTAGAATGTCCCTGGGTTCAATCCCCAGTACCACACACACACACACACACACACACACACACACACTCTCTCTCTCTCTCTCTCTTACCCTTTATATGTTTTACAGTAGACAAAATAAATACCTGCAAGGGGTGTGCCCCTCCTTCCCACACACCTCCATTCTCTGCCCATCAGCCTCACCAAGCCCCATGGGAACCAAACTTGAACTTGGAATTATTCATTCACTTCCTTTCCAGTTAGCCCATTTGGTTCCCAATCCACAGCGATTTGTTACGGATTGTCTCTAAGTTGGAGAGGTGCGTTTCGATCCAAGAGCCTCTGTGGCTAAGAGGAAGCAGAGATGCGAGCAATTATCTGGAAAATGGGGTCCACCTGGTGTGTGGTCACGACTGGGGGCCGTGGCCATGGCTGTGGCTGCAGAGATGTTTCTATGGCCTGTGCAGCAATTAAAATCTAAAAAGCTTAAGTGACTTGCCACATTTAAAAAGGTCAGTACTTGGGAGGCTAAGACAGGAGGATCACAGGTTCAAGGCCAGGCTTGGCAATTGACTTAGACCCTCAGCAACTTAGCAAAACCGTGTTTCAAAATAAAAGAGGAAAAGGGCTGGGGATGTATCTTGGAAGTAGAATGCCCTGGGTTCAACCCCAGTACCACACACATATACATACAAGCACATGCATACGGATGTGTGCTTGCCTGTCAGGAGATTTCATATAAATATCTGAATTTCCTGCTTCTCTGGACAGTCGAGAAGCCCGGGCAACGGGATGGGGGGCTGCGTGCCCGCCTGGCTCCAGGGGCTGGGACCAAGGGCAGCAACTCTTTGGGCAGAGCCTGTGCTCTCTGTGTATCCCAGTCCTCACCTGGTTTCTCTCGTCTCTTTTACCTGCCTGTCCAGGTAGACACGAGTTTGGACCTGCTGGTGTAGACCGATGGTCCTCATCTCTTGGTTCACTGTGGCCTCTTTGTGCCCCCTGAGGACGACGGGGCACTACTAACAAACGCCTCTGTGGACTGAGCTCACACATCGCGGGCATTTTGCCCACATGGTTGCTGATCCCTGTATCCACATTTATATGCTCGATCAGCAGCTACACGGTGGCAGAGCCTGGGGTCTGTCCAGCTGCGAAGACCATGCCTTGGGATCAGACAGCTGGCCAGAGCCCAGGCACCCTCTCCCTGCAGTTCCACTCTCAGATCTCAGAATTCAGGGGAGAATTTAAATTCTCATTACCAGCGTGTAAAGCCATACGAGGATCTCACAGCAGGCTGCGACCCAAGGTCCATAAACAGATATGTCTGGAGGCCAGATATGTAGCTACTAAAGAAGTGCTTAATTATTGATGCGTTTTAATAAGTGTTTGCAAATGCTACATGCCCTCGGCACATCTTAATTGTTACTGCTCCTAATTGGTCCCGCACTGTGGATTTCAATGAGTCAGAGACGCGGGGCGGGCGAGGGCGGGGAGCAGCTGGCATTCCTGGTGGATCTGGGTGGCCGGGCTCTCCCAGCGCCCCACTGGGGGCATCGTGCCACGTTCCAGGCAAGGATGCTAGCAGGAGGATCTGCCACTCACTCAAAGAGCGAACCGCCCCATGTGTATCAGTGTCTGACACGAGCAGATGAATTTCTAACCTGTACTGTTGCTACTGTCACACATCAGATTGCGGAGCACCTCAAATGCATCCTCATTCAATAACTGAGCAGCTCCTGGAACCTCAGTTTAGGACGCTTACACCCCATCTTACAGAAGAGGAGACCGAGGGTTAGAGAAGGGAAATCTTTTGCTCGTGGCTGCTCCGCAGTGGTCTGGGGCTTAGTGTGGCCTGAGTGCCCGTGACAGTGGCCACTGCACTGCGTTCCTTAGTAAACACAGGGATGGGGGCCATGTGGCTAGAGATGGTACCCAAGTCCCTCCTGCACTGGAGAGGGGCAGGATAGACAGGGTATGGTGTCTGGATTGTTCTTACATTTTTAGAATTCATTCTGAGCACATCAAGAGCCCTCTGAGCTTTCCTTTTGACGTGCCATGTATCACAGCCAGCTTTCTGTTACTACAACAAAATACCTGTGATGATCAAGTTAAAAAGAAGGAAGGCTCATGGCTCCCGAGGTTCCAGTCCATGATTGGTTGGCCCTTTGGATCTATGGTGAGGCAGAGCATCATGGTGGAGCAACCTGCTCACCTCATGGTAACATAACAGGGAAGGACAGGCCGGGGCCCCGCCCCCCTCCAGGGCCCGCCCCCCTCCAGGGCCCGCCCCCACACACCTGGAAGACTCCCAACCAGGCCCCACCTCTTAAAGGCTCCCCCACCTCCCAATAGCGCCAGGGACCAGGGACCAAGCCTTTGACACAGGGGCCTTCGGAGGCTACTTATCCAAACCATAGCATGTCCCCTCCTTCACCTGCCATGGCTCCCCATTTCCCGATAAACTCAGATTCCTCCTCCAGAACCCTCACCACACCAGATGCTCTTGATAATCCCAGCCCCCCAGTGCCAACCATGACCCCCCACCCCTGGAAGAGGCCTGGGAAATGTTTGCTGAATGAATTCATGAGCGAACCGTCACCCTGGGATGGGAATATCAAGCCAACTGCCATGCGCCTTTGATAGAATCCTCAACACATCGGCCAGCAGTCTGGCCTGGACCCACAGGCCTGGTGCTGGAAGCGGTCAGACCATGGGGAACGGAGAAGGGAATGCAGGGGCCGCCCGAGCTGCCTGCCCGAGCCTGCGCTGGCGGCTGCCGCTCGGCCCGCGATCAGATGCGTCATCGGCCTGACGTTGACGTGTGTGAAGGATGGAGGGGATTTTACAGGCTGTTAAAAAAGTGCTTGCTGCCTGACAGGTGTTTGGAATCTCTCTGCCAAGCTGATTTATTTTACAAATTTACAAAGGGCCCATCAATCACTCTGGGCAATTTTGTTTCTCCCGGAGCCGACAGCCAAAATCCAAGCCACCCACCAAACTCCCATGAAAAAATAATAAGCTTCTTCCCAGGCGCCGTCCCTGGGACCCCAGGCGGATTCCCAAGGACAAGCACCAGTCCCCATACCGCCCGAATGCGACCTGGGCTGGCCACAAGGGGGAGCAGAGGACCTCACAGAGGCTGCCTGGAGCCGGCAGAAACCTGCCTCCCGCAGGGCAAAGCAGGGGGTCCCGCCCCATCCGCCCACGGCCTGGGCTGGGTTCTGCAGGGCGGACTGCCCCTCGGGTTAAATCCGTCTCTGTTCCCTGCCTGTTTTCTCTACTGGGCACTCGGACCCTAGAGGACTTGGTTCACCTCCGTAACACTGGGGTCCAGGGCTGGGGCGAAGCCCAGTGGTTAGCACTTGCCTAGCATGTGTGAGGCCCCGGGTTCCACCCCCAGCACTGGAAAAAAAAAAGAAAAAATTATATATGTATATGCCAGGTGTAGTGGCACATACCTGTAATCCCAGTACTTGGGAGGCCGAGACGGAAGATTACAGGTTCAAGGCCAGCCTCAGCAACTTAGCAAGATCCTCAGCAACTGACCCTGTTTCCAAATAAAAAATAAAACAGGGCTGGGGAGTAGCTCAGAGGTAGAAGGCTCCTGGGCTCAATCCCTAGTGAAAGAAAATATATATAATACTCTTATTATATATACAGAGTATATATATTTATACTCATATATATATATATATATATATATAGAGAGAGAGAGAGAGATACCATCTCATGGTATCTCTCTCTCTCTCTCTCTCACACACACACACACACACACACACACACATACATATCATCAGAGTCTAATAAGATGCCTGGCATATAGTGGGTAATCATAGTGTTTCTTGGGGAGAAATATGGTCTGGGGCCTTTTCAGGCTTTAAGACAGTTACTGAAAGCAAATTGACAATCTATTTGAGCCCCAGAGAAGGGATGGTAAAGCCAGAGGTTTCTGGGTCATTTAACAGATTCTGCTGTGTCCCTGTCACCCTGCTTTTGCCGATGTTATAAATCAGTAGTGTGCAGGAATTCTACCTCAAAGACGTGGCTGTGTTATTAGAGGTAGCGAGTCCAAAGCAAGGGAGGTTGCTCTATTCTGCTGCTCAGGTCATGCACGAAGCATCAAGTTTAATAAAAATGCAGGCACTGTCCGTTGAGGAGGCGGTCCATACACAGGAGAGGGTCCGGGACAGTGCAAGGAACAGGGAAGGGTGACCGTGGTGTCCAAAGAGCCTGACAAGAAATGAGAAGCGATGCAGAGGGGACATGGCAGCTGTCCTCTACTCTCTGAAGCCGGGCCCTGGTGACAACGTCATTTCTTATCCCGAGCCCCATTGGCTGGCCACAGCAGTTGATGTGTTTGTTTGGCGCTGGGGATTGAACCCAGGGCATGCTGCTTCTAAGCTACATCCCTAGCCCTTTTTATTTTTCATTTTGAGACAGCCTCTTGATAAATTGCTGAGGCTGGCCTCAAACTTGCGATCTTGCCTCAGCCTGGTTTTCTCCATGCATCCATTCATCTGGCCCAACAGCCCATTTTTTTGTTTGTTTGTTTTGGTGCTGGGGCTTGAACTCAGGGGCATTCCACCTCTGAGCTACACCCCCAGCCCTTTTTATTTTTTATTTTGAAACAGGGTCTTGTTAAATTGCAGAGACTGGCCTTGAACCTGAAATCCTCCTGTCTCTGCCTCCCAAATACTGGGATTACAGGCGTGTGCCACCTCACCGGCTCAATCGCCACCTCTCATGAGCACTTACCAGGGCTGGCTTTCCCCATTAACCCTCACTGTCACCCTGTTGGTAGGCTCCTGTCACCTCCACTGACCCCTGAGGAAACTGAGGCATAGAGAATTCAGTCCCTTAGCGGGAGGTCACAGCTGATTGGTGGCGGTGTGGGCTGGGCACAGGGCACACAGGAGCAGAGGCGTTGGCCACACCCGGCTGGTGCCTTGCCCCACTGGGCTGCCTGTGTGGGTCCCACGAGTGTCCCCTCCTCCTCGGGGCCAGCCTGCTTCCCCAAGCCTGGATCTCGAGGGAATTTTGGTGAGTGGGGGCCCAGGCAGGAGATGTCACTGGGCAGAGATTGGGCTCTGGTCCCCTTCCCAGGAAGCAGGTCTCTGCCCCGCCTGGCTGCTCCCTCTGGCTCCTCGCTCCTCCCCAGCCTTGTCGCCGGAGCCAGGACAGAGACATTTTTCATGCTTTGCCTCCGTCCCTTCTGGCTCTCCCGTGGCCCAGACAGAGATTTATTTCTGGCCGGATGCTCATGGCATCGGAGCCGGCAGGGCCCAGGGAGGCACTGACGGCCCGTAATGGATGGCGCTGCAGCTTCCCTGGGGCCTGTCCAGGCCCGGACCCCATCCATCAGGAGCCGCTGGGTGCCAAGGTCAGCGCTAACGAGGCCGCCTGGCTGCGCCCCCTCGGGGGCTTGGCAGTCACACTGCGCACTCCCGCTCCATGTTTGAATTTTCCAGAACTGGGCTTCACCCGCATCCGAGGCAGAGCGAGAGCCCCACCGGGTGCTGGTACTGAGACTGGGCAGGTGCCTGGCTCTGTCCTGGCCTCCTCCTCACCTCTGCCGTCACCAGCTGTCCAGAGGTTGCAGAGGAGAGGTTGGATCAGCTCCTCCAGTGACACGGTGGCCTCCTGGGACACAGGGCGCAGAGTCGCTGTGTATTGGTCAGGGTTCACTAGACTAACAGAATTCACAGAATGAGTATATGGAAAAAGGAATTTATCAGATCAGCTTACAATGTAGTCCCGAGTTCCGACTGCACGTGGAGAGTCAGAGGAACCAGTAGCTGGTCGAGCGGTCTAAGAGCTCTTCAGAGAAACGATGGTGAAGTTTCAGTTCGAAGGGCTGGAGGCCGATGAAGATCTCAGACGAGAACAGAAGATCAAGAAGCTCTTCAGAGAAATGGCGAAGTTGGAGGCCGACGATCTCAGACGAGAGCAGATGCGTTTTCTTTGGAAAGAGTCGCACATCCCTCTACGCGGCTTTCTCCTTCTTTTATCTAAGTCCTGCACCTATCAGAACCCTGCTGCCTACATTTAGGGCAGGACTTTCTGTTTGATCTGCTGTTTCATAAACCAATTGTCTCATTGACACACCCAAAGTCACATGATCTTGGGTGTGTCATGATCCGGTCAAGTTGACAAATTAGATTATCACATGCTGGGACTGCTGTGAGCCGGCCAGCACCCTTGGCACCACAGGGAAAGCCACGCTTCAAGCCCTGCACATCAGCCCGCAGCTGCTGTGGGCCCGCAGGCAGAAGCACTCACAGAGGAGCACGTGTGCTCAGCCAGGCAGGAGCAGGAGGCCGGGCTACCTCGGTCCCCTCAGAGGCCAGATGGAGGTGACCACTGGTGCAGGAAACCCCAGAGCCCCGCGTCGCGTTGATGAATCCTAGTGACGGCAGCATCTGTTTCTCCAGCTCCTGGGAGGCCAGGCACCGTGCTGGACACCATGTATCATCTCACGGGGTCCCCGGAACGATGCTCTAGCTATCAACTCTTCTAGCCATCTTACAGTCCAGGAAACTGAGGCCCAGAGAAGCGTGTCCACAGTCATGCAGCCAGAAAACGGTTGTGTTGGGATTCTTTCTCAAAACCCACATTGGTCAGCTCTGTCCTATGCCGTGGGCTCATCTAGCGCCCAAGGGTGCTGGGCATCACACCAGGTGTTTGGGACATGGAAAGGAAATAAGACAAAGCTAAACAAGCAACTGGGACAAGAGGGCAAGGCGGGCAGGTTGCCTCTGGGTGGGCAGAGATGGCAGGAGCGATGGCACAAAGGCCACTTCGGGTCCTCTGTGACCTGACCCTGACCCCGTGCCTGGCATCCCCTGGGGCCCATCCTTCAGACGCTCCGGTGTGGTCACTGCCCGATGACCGTCTACCTACCCACCAAGCTCAGCAGGGCATTGTCTGCTTTCGCTCACTGCTGTGTACCCCCAGCGTCTAGCTTGTGCTGGGAACATAGTAGGTTCTCAGTAAGTGCTTGTTGACCTACTGTGTGGGAAAAGAACAGACAATTCTGCTGTTGTGGCTTCCCCAACAAATTACCACAAACAACAGAAATGTATCGTCTTGTGGTGTGAAGCCCCCAAGAGGCTCAAGGGGGGGAGGTTTCTGTGCCCGTTCAGCTTCTGGAAGGGACGGCTGCAGCCCATTGCTGCTATCTCTGCTCGGTCTTCAGGGACCTCTCTGTGTCTGTCTCCTCTTTTATCTCTGATATTTATTTATTTATTTATTTATTTTATTTATTTTTTGCGGTACCGAGGATTGAACCCAGGGCCATTCTACCTCTGGGCTACACCCCCAGCCCTATTTTTTATTCTTTATTTTGAAACAGGGTCTTCCTAAGTTGCAGAGGGCCTCACTAAGCAGCTGAGGCTGGCCACGAACCCGGATCCTCCGGTCTCAGCCTCCCAAGTACTGGAATTACAAGGGTGCGCCACCACGCCCGGCCGTATTTATTTATTTACTGTGGTACTAGGGATTGAATCCTGGGGTGTTTTTACCTCTGAGATACACCCCCAGTCTTTTTTTATTTTATTTTTGTGGTACTGAGGTTTTAACCTAGTGGCATTCTACCTCCGAGCTCCACCCCCAGCCCTATTTTTTATTCTTTATTTTGAAACAGGGTCTCACTAAGTTGCAGAGGGCCTCTCTAAGTTGCTGAGGCTGGCCTTGAATCTGCCATCCTCCTGTCTCAGCCTCCCAAGTACTGGGATTACAAGCCTGCACCACCACGCCTGGCTTTATTTTTTTATTTTGAAACAGGGTCTTACTACATTACTGAGGCTGGCCTCGAACCTGTGATCCTCCTGTCTCAGCCTCCCAAGTACTGGGATTACATGCCCCATCTCCTCTTTTATCTCCTATAAAATCCCTTGTCACTTAGGGCCCACCCACTCTAATACTCCAGGATGGTCTAATCTAGAGATCCTTAACTTAATTACATTGACAAAAACCCCCTTCCCAGATAAGACCACATGCACAAGTTCCAGGGGTTCGGATGTGGACATATCTTGTGGGGGGGCACCATCAACCCACTAAAATGATAACAAATATCTTAACACAAACCAAGTCCGGAAGTCCTGCTTCTCAGAAGGAACCATCTGCCCAGTGACCGTTTTGCGGAGGGCTGCTCCGGGAGTCTCTCCCCCCCCCCCATGTTTCCGTCCCCCCGTGTTTCCGTGCAGGATCTGAAAGCGCTTTGCATCAGTGAGAGGCTTCAATCAGCTGGGAGATGGCAGGCAGGGATGCTTGTCTGCGGAGCAACATTTCCACCAACCCTCTCTTCTGTGTTTATTAGGGAACTTTCCAAACAAATAGAAAGGCTCAGAAGCTACATAACGAACTCCCCTGGACCCACCTCCTGGACTCAACAAATGTTACCATCTGCTGGGGTGCCCTTCAGCTCCTTTCTTTTATTATTAAAGAAACAACAGTATAACAAATACGGACAGAAGCCCCACACGTCCCGCCCTCTCTTCCCCCGGGACCCGCCTGAGCTTGGAATATGTGTTTTCCACCCAGATTTGCACACTCTGCTCCGTCCCTCGGTATGCACCCACAGCGTGTATCAGCCAGCGGGCGTGGCTCCACTCGGAAAGTCATGCTGCACACGACTTGCGTTTTTGCTCAACATGTTTGCACACGTCACCCTGGTCCACCAAGTGGTCCACCTGCAATGTATCCATCTCCCTCTTTGCTGAACGCCCAAGACTTTGTCCCCTCCCACCCCCCATGACAATCGGAAGACGCTGTGCACACCTGGAGTGCGGGTATGGGGTTCCTCCTCGGGGTAGATGTCCGCAGGTGCATTGCTGGCTAATGTCAGACCTGCTCAGCTTATGCCGGCGCCCCAGGATGCTCTTCCAGGTTCTGCTGAGTCTGCCCCCCCCTCTTCTCTGCATTTCCTGTCTTGCCAGTGTCACCGACCACAGGGAGTCATGGGGAGATGCTCCCGCCCCTGTCCCCCTGAGCATGCCCAATGAGGGACATTCACAATCTCCGAGAAGGGGAAACTGAGGCACGCGGGAGTGACACCTAATTTCCTGCTCACTGCTGTATGATTCGCGCTGGCTCCCTGGAGGGATGGCCGTCTGGTTCTCACCTTGCCCCCAGACGCCAAGACTCCCCCGCACGGTAGATTTCTTTTTTTTTTTTTTTTGCGGTACCGGGGGTTGAACGCAGGGGCGTTCTACCTCCGCGCTACGCCCCCGGCCCTATTTTTTATGCTTTATTTTGAAACCGGGTCTCACGAGGTTGCGGAGGGCCTCCCTAAGGAAAGAGAGAGACAGACAGACAGAGAGAGAGAAAGAGAGAGAGAGAGAGCTGAGGCTGGCCGCGAACCCGGATCCTCAGGTCTCCGCCTCCCAAAGTACTGGGATTACAAGTGTGCGCCACCACGCCCGGCACGCACGGTAGATTTCTGAGTGGGCCAGAGGACGCATCTCCTCAGCCATCTTCCTTTCAGCTTCATCTAGCGCTGTGTCCCGTGCTGCCCCGTCACCGGGCAACGCGTACGGAAAGTGCTAATTGAATTCATCCTTGTGAAAAATGTTAACACATTGCAAATGACCTCTTAGACAAATTTAGAAGTCAGTGCTGTGAACCGAGCCTCCCCTCCATCATTAGCTTTTATGTTGGATCCACAAACATTTAAGAAGTAACCAGGAGTAAGAGGTCCTCCTGTCTCATCAGCTCTCAGAGCCCCGCCAGGGAGGGAGGCTGCGTCCGCTCACAGGGGCTGAGGAGGGGCAGCTCAGAGAAATGAAAACAAAGGCCAAGGGATGAGGGTGGACGAGGGCTCAGCAGCCCCCCAGGGGGCCAACACACCCCAGTTTCCTTTGGGGGGCAGAGGTGCTGATGGCTGTAGCTTGAGAGCTGTCTGCACGAGAAAGGCTGCAACCCTCAAAGGGTACCAGGGACCGCTGACCCCAGAATCACAGGGGCGGGTGCACCCTTGCTAAAATGCAGATTCCCCGGCCACCCAGGCCTGGGGGTTGGCATGTCTGACAGTGGGGCCTGGAGCAAAAGCACTTCTACTTTTTGGGGGGGATTGAACCCAGGGGCATTCTACCTCTGTGCCACACTGCCAGCCCTTTTTTATATTTATTTTTTGAAACAGGGTCTCACTAAGTTGCTGAGGCTGGCCTCGAACCTGCGATCCTCCTGTCTCAGCCTCCCAAGTACTGGGATTACGGGTGTGCTCCACCTCGCCTGGCAACACCTCCGCTATTAACAAGATCTCTGGGTGTTTCTTATCCACTCTGGAGACTGAGCGTCCCTGGAGGGGACACTCGGAGGGGAAGGGGCAACAACACAAGGCAACTTCTGACCCAAGCTGAGGCTGATGTCTTCCACCCCTGGGCAGTAGGGTTTGAGGGTCAGCTCCCTCCTTCGCAGGGCGGCAGAAGGACTTTCACAGGCCCTAGCCACACTTATCTCCCTAGGCTCCTTGTTGCATTTAAAAAAGAATTAAATCCCAGTACTTGGGAGGCTGAGAAAGAAGGATCACAGGTTTGAGGCCAGCCTCAGCAACTTAGCAAGACCCTCAGCAACTCAGTGAGACCCTGTTTCAAAATAAAAGAAATAAAATAAAATAGGGCTGGGGGTGTAGCTCAGTGGTAGAGTACCCCTGGGTTCAATTCCCAGTACCACATACAAAAATAAATAAATAAATAAATAAATAAATAAATAAATAAAATATAAAAAAGAATTAAAATGATGTTTTATGGTTCTGCTGGTATAAGGATAGATATCACCCACACTAGATTACTTTTCTTTCTTTCCTCCGATTTAAAAAAAATTAAAACATTTTCGTGGGTCCTTAAAAGTGTCTTGGGGGCCAGGGGCCATGCCTCCTGGACCTGACAGACATGTTGGCCTGGCTCATCCCTTCCAGCCTCATCCTCCCCCCTCGCTCCCTGCAGGGGTTCCCTCTCCTCCACACGCCACGCCCCTCCCAGCACTTCCCATCCAGAGGAGAAGGCAGAGGGCGGGGTCTCCTTCGTCTATCTGGTGATGCTGTAAGTGAATACTTGAGGCTGGGTAATTTATAGAGAATAGAGATTTATTCAGCTCACGGTTCTGGAGGCTGGAAGTCCAGGAGGCTGGAGCTGGCCTCTGGTGAGGGCCTCTTGGTGCATCATAGCTTGGCAGAGGCCATCACATGGTCACATGGTCACATGGCAAGAGGACGATGTGCCAGCTCATTACCAGGTCTCTCCTTCTCCTCCTCCTCCTCCTCTTTTTTTTTTTTTTTTTTGGTACTGGGGATTGAACGTAGGGGCATTCTACCTCTGAGCTACACCCCCAGCCCTTTTTATTTGGAAACAGGGTCTCACTAAGTTGCTGAGGATGGCCTCCAAGCTGCTGCTGTCCTCCTGTCTCAGCCTCCCAAGTACCGGGATTACAGGTGAGAGCCACCATGCCCAACCTCGAACTCCAGTTTCTTTATCAATGAAATGGAGAGACCACACAGTTCCTATCCACTGAGTGTCTTGTAAGGATTGGCGGGCCTTGCTCCTGGCATGTGACTGTGGCACGGGAGGAGCTGGGTGTTGTTGCAGAGGGCCACAGGAAGAATCGTGCTGGCGATGGAACACTTTGTGTCTTTTTTTTTTCTTTTGCGGTACTGGGGATTGAACCCAGGGCGTTCTACCTCTGAGCTACACCCCAGCCCTATTTTTTAATTCTTTATTTTGGAACAGGGTCTCACTAAGTTGCAGAGGGCCTCACTAAGTAGCTGAGGCTGGCTGCGAACCCGGATCCTCCTGTCTCAGCCTCTCAAGTACTGGGTTACAAGCGTGCGCCACCACGCCTGGCTATACTTTGTGTCTTGACTAAGGGAACAAATGCATGAAGCTATATAGGTGCAAGCACTGCACAGGAAAACACACACACACACACGCACACACACACACACACACACACACACACACACACACGTGAACTCTCCCTTAGTATCCGCGGGCCATGCTCCAGGACCCCTTGAGGATGCCCAAACCCACAGACACTCAATTCTCTAATATAAAATGGTGTCAGATTTGCACAGACCCTCTGTCCATCCTCCTGGGCACTTAAAGATTACTCATCATATCTATTATGTTACTGAACATCTTGCTAATTTGCTGAGGCTGGTTTTGAACCTGCAATTCTCCAATCTCAGCCTCCCAAGCACTGGGATTATAGGCGTGCACCACCAGGCCCGGCTCATCATATCTAATATGACATAAATGCTACGTAAATAGTTGCTATACTGTGTTTTTAGGGAATAATGGTCAGGGAAGGTCTACATACAGTCAAAACAGAAAAGCTTAAAAAAATTTTTTTAACCCGTTGTTGATTGAATCCGTGGATACGAAGGACCTCTGTATGAGCAAACTCGGGGAAATCTGAACAAGATGGGTGGGTTATGTTGGTGTCGTCAGTATCCTGGCTGTGATATGATTCTACAGTGTAGCAAGATGTGGTCACCGGGGGAGGCTGAGGAGGGCGCACAGGACCTCTGGGAGCTATTCCTTACCACTGCATGGGAATCTGCATTAATCTTGATTCCAATTTCAATGAAAAAAAAAGGACTTAGCAACAGATTTGGTATCTCATGAGCAACTTTGGTCAGAACTGCTTGTTAGAAAAATAGTGGTCCAAGCTGGGTATGGTGGCACACACCTGTAATCCCAGTACTTGGGAGGCTGAGATAGGAGGATTGCAGGTTTGAGGCCAGCCTCAGCAACTTTGCGAGGCTCTGTTTCAAAGTAAAAAAAATAAAAAGCTCTGGAAAATAAAAGAAAAACAGTGGTCCTTCTCCAGGCACGAGCCAAGTGCTTGACCGATGAGCCCTTTCAGAGAGCCTCAGTCCCAGCAGGGCGTGGTGGCGCAACCTGTAATCCCAGTACTTGGGAAGCTGAGACAGGAGGATCACAGGTTTGAGGCCAGGTTCAGCAACTTAGTGAGACCCTCAGCAACTTAGCAAGACCTCCAGCAACTTAGTGAGACCTTGTTTCAAAATAAAAAAAATAAAAATAGGGCTGGATAATCCTCAGTACAAAAAAAAAATCAAAAAAGTGTGGCGGGGGAGGTGCCCCGACTCTGATCCCGTTGCTCCATCTGTCCAGGCGCACACGGGCCGCCTGCTGGGCCCGCCGGGCACTGGGGATGTCCCCAGGAGGTGGGTGTTGGGTGTCCGTCCTGGGTGGGGTTTTTAGACTTGCTGAGAGAGGCCCCACCCACGGTCCTTCTCCCTGTCCCAAAGCAGCTGGTCCAGGTTCAGGTCTTTTCCAAGGCTGTGGCCTGCCTGTCCACCCCTCCAGCCCCTGGAGGCTTGTGGACATCCGTGCCAGCACCTCCCGGGCCCCCAGGGAGCAGCAGACCGCTGGCATATTACAGATGGATTTTAATTTTATTTTAACAAAATAGCTGTCTCTCCTGGAAGACGCATCAAGAGCCGGAGAAGGACCCGTCTCCAATGCGTACGCAGCGAACAGACCTCCGCGCTGTCATTGATTTTCCTGGAAGAAAAAAATCGCCTCTGGCTACTAAACCGAATTAGTAGTCACTGATGACCAATTATTTCAGCCCGCTGTGAACGGAGCGCCGTACTGAAATCCAGTTTGTCAGACCCGAGCCTCCCTTCTGGAACACCTTTCAACAAATGTGTACCTGAAGTCCCTCAGAAGGAGCCTCCGCCTTCCTCCTCCCACCAACTTCTCCAGCTCCGCCAAGTTTTAATGAGCACGGAGGATGAAGATGAGCTGCCATGAAAGGGCCCCTGTAATCCACAGAGCGCCGGGCTGAGAGCGCAGAGCGCCGAATCAGAGCTGTCAGCCCTCATCCCGCCCGCGCCCGCCGGGTGTCAGGCTAATGTTTGCAAATGATAATTTCCATTTCCCTCCGCGCGCCCCGGTGCCTGCGCTGGAGATCAACCCCTGGTCTGGGGTATCAATCGCCAAGCCGCGAGGGTGGATTTGATTGAACTAACGTGGAGTTTTTCGCTGATTTCATTTCACTTTACTCCCCATTTCCTGCCCTATTAGACTTAATTTTGACACGATTTTGAGTCGGGTGGGAGCGCCCGGGCGGTGAGGAACTTTTCTGAAGGGTTCCTTCCGGGTTATCAGCAAGTAATTTGTCAGTGCGATTAGCCTAGGTCCTACCATCATGATGGGCACTGCTCATGAGTTTGCGGGTGCCGGGCGTGGTGGCGCACGCTTGTAATCTCAGTACTTGAGAGGTTGACACAGGGCCGGGCGTGGTGGCGCACACTTGTAATCCCAGTACTTGGGAGGCTGAGTCCTCGCGGCCAGCCTCAGCTACTTAGTGAGGCCCTCCGCAACTTTGTGAGACCCAGTTTCAAAATAAAGAATAAAAAATAGGACCGGGGGTGTAGCTCGGAGGTAGAACGCCCCTGGGTTCAATCCCTGGTTCCGAAAAAAGAAAAAAAAAAAGAGAGGTTGACACAGGAGGACCACAGGTTCGCAGCCAGCCTCAGCTACTTAGTGAGGCCCTCCGCAACTTAGTGAGACCCTGATTCAAAATAAAAAATAAAAATAAGCTGGGTGTGGTGGCACACACTTGTAATCCCAGTACTTGGGAGGCTGAGACAGGAGGATCACAGGTTCATGGCCAGCCTCAGCTAGTTAGTGAGGCCTTCCGCAGCTTAGTGAGACCCTGTTTCAAAATAAAAAATAGGGCTGGGGGTGTAACTCGGAGGTAGAATGCCTCTAGGTTCAATTCCCAGTACTACAAAAAAAAAAAAAAAAGAATTTGTGGGTGAGCCTAGAGCCCGGCTTTAGACACAGCAGGAAGGAGATAGGTGGGACCCGAGACCCCTGTGTGGACCGGCAAGACCCAGGACAGTGGGATTCCTCCATGTAGAAGAAACAGAGACACTGGAGAGGTCCAGGGGTGGGTGTGTAGACACGTCCAACTGCATCACACTCTTCCGGAACAGAGCAGGGTGACGAGAGGCCACAGTCCCATCTGGACAATGGATCAGTCAGCCCTTCTGGGTACTGACTTAGCTCCCAGCCCAGCTGTTAGAAGCAAAGTGCTGCAGGGCCAGGGGAGCCTGGACTGGGATCCTGGCTCTGTACCCTACTCTACATCCATGAGCCAACCGGCAGGGGAAGCTGCCTGCTTTCTCTGAGCCTCAGTTTCCCCATATGAAAGCGGGAAGGGACCAGGGGGGCTGGGGTTCATCCTCACTTCCTGAGTCCTGAGGAATCGGGGAGCCGGGCTGCAGGTGGCAGCTCCACCCTGGGCTTGGTGCGGTGCGCAGCGTTGAAGCGGGAGGTATTTGTGGATCACTGTTGTTCTCCAAGGCCGATCTGGCCAGTCTAGGGCGGGGGTCCTGGTGCCAGCCCTACCTGACTCCTGCTTTTGTTCACCTTTCCCTCTGCTTGGAGTTCCCTTGCCCCGCCATCTTCTGCTCAGCCCCAGTGCTCAGAATATGTTTATGTGTGGGGGTGGGGGTGGGGGGTCTTCCAGCATCACATGGACGCTTGGCCTTTCACAAGCCTGAATCACTTTTAAACATGGTTTTAAAGATTTGTAATGATGGTTGGGTGCAGTGGCACATGCCTGTAATCCCAGTACTCGGGAGATTGAGGCAGGAGGATCACAGGTTCAAGGCCAGCCTCAGCAAGTAGTAAGACTCTCATCAACTAGCAAGACACTGTTTCAAAATAAAAATAAAGGCAGGGCCTGGTGGCGCACGCTTGTAATCCCAGTACTTTGGGAGGCGGAGACCAGAGGATCCGGGTTCGCGGCCAGCCTCAGCTCTCTCTCTCTCTCTCTCTCTCTCTACCTAGTGAGGCCCTCCACAACTTCGTGAGACCCGGTTTCAAAATAAAGTATAAAAAATAGGGCCGGGGTGTAGCGCGAAGGTAGAACGCCCCTGGGTTCAATCCCCGGTACCGCAAAAAAAGAAAAGAAAAGAAAAGAAAATAGGGCTGGGGGTGTGGCTCGGAGGCAGAGTGCCCTTGGTTCAATCCCCAGTGCCACCAAAAAAAAAAAGGCTGGGTAGAAGGCCCTTGGGTTCAATTCCCAGTACAAGAGAGAGAGAGAGAGAGAGAGAAAGGAAAAAAGAAGAAAGAAAGAAAAAGAAAAAAGAAACAACGAAAGAGAGAGAAAGAAAGAAAAAGAGAGAAAGAAAAAAAGAAGGAAAAAAATGAAAAGAAAAATCTGTAAGGAATGGATCTGAGTGTCCAGGTTTCCCTGGCTCCTGTCCAGCCTTTTTTCTCTGCTTCAGGGACCCCCGTTCATCCTCAGGAGGGGACACTGCCACTGTGTCCCCTGCCCTGGCCTGGCCCTCAATTCCAGGGGGGCTGTCCCTGTTGCCCCTGGGAAAGCGGATGGACAATCTGCTCCAACACGCTGACTTCACGGCTGACCCTCCTCCGACAGACAGAAAGGGGTCAGTAGGCAGCATGGCTTGCCCTGGGTGCCTGTGCCCTTGTGGACACCAGAGCCACCCCTGTCCCCACTGCCAGGTTCCCCAGGGACAAGCTCATTTCTTCCAAAGGCCCCTCTGGACACCGCAGTGGAGGAGGCCCGCCGTCCTCAGAAGGCTCCGGAGCCAACCAGTGGATCTACAGAGCCAGCGCGGACTCTGTCCCCGAGCGGGTGACCCGGGGAAGCCCTACCCTGCGGAGCCCAGGGCCGACGGGGAAGGCTGAGCCGGCCACCAACCTCTCACACACATCAGCCCTGTGCGCGGTGCAGGCAAAGGAGAGACAGAAGGCGGAGGACGCCCAGGAGCACTCGGGGCTGGGGAGGACCCCGGTGTCTGGGGGGAGGCCGGAGGCAGAGTGGGCCTTGAAAATGGAGCGCTGCATCTCAAGGCCACAGGAAGCCACAGGTGGGTGTCGAGACAGATAGGAACAGGTGTGTGTGTGTGCGCACGCGCATGCAAACGCACACTAGAGAGTAAACCCAGGGGCGTTCTACCTCCCAGCTAAACCCCTAGCCCCTTTTATTTTTTATTTTGAAACAGGGTCCCACTAAGTTTCTGAGGGTTTCACAAAGCTACTGAGGCGGCCCTCGAACCTGTGATCCTCCTATCTCAGCCTCCCAAGTACTGGGATTACAGGCGCAGCCACCTCGCCCAACTGAGATGTGCATTTTTTTTTCATGGTACTGGGGATTGAACCCAGGGGCATTCTACCTCCGAGCTACACCCCCAGCCCTATTTTTTTATTCTTTATTTTGAAACAGGGTCTCACTAAGTTGCGGAGGCCTTACTAAGTATCTGAGGCTGGCCGTGAACCCAGATCCTCCTGTGTCAGCCTCCCAAGTACTGGGATTACAAGGGTGCGCCACCACGCCCGGCTGAGCTGTGCATTTTTTAAGAGGCCTCAGCTCCTGTGCAGGGGGGAGGGCAGGGACCAGGGGATGGGGCTGTTGCAGGGTTCGGTGACAGAGGATGGTGCCTAGAGCAGATCCGGGCTTCTCCGTGAAAACAGCCAGGCTCCCCGGCCTTGGCCTCTGCAGGCGGCTTGGCAGGCAGGCTGGCCCAGCCTTCTGCACCAGCCCTTCGTGAGTAATTTGAATTCTCTGTGCTGGAGACGCTGTAGCCGCTGTAGCCGGAGGGCTGAGTTCTGGCTTTGCTACCTGAGTGCGCTGTGTGACCCTGGACAAGCTGTTTGACCTCTCTGGGCTCCAGCTTCCCCAATCCCACATTTCCCAGGCTCATTTAGTGAGGATAAATAATTAAACTCTTTCCTGTGAACCCCCTCCAGCTTCTCAAACGGAAGGTGTGGAAAGGATGCTGTAATTGTTACCACCGGGGCCCTAGCCCGTGGCAAAACCATTCATTCTGAGGGTGGGTAAGAAATGCCTTTCTTTACGACAAAGAACTATATTTACCTTGAAGAAACAACAGAGCATGATGCAGCAGCTCAAGATAGTTGTGAAAGAAGCCAGGTGCCGTGGCAGGAGGATCGCAGGTTCGAGGCCAGGCTCGGCAACTTAGCGAGACTTATAGCAACTTAGGGAGACCCTGTTTCAAAATAAAATATTTTATTTTATTTTATTTTTTGTTGTCTATGTACTGGGAATTGAGCCCGGGGGCATTCTATCTCCAAGCTACACCCCCAGCCCTATTTTTATTCTTTTTATTTTGAAACAGGGTCTCACTAAGTTGTGGAGGGCCTCACTAAGTAGCTGAGGCAGGCATTGAACCTGGATCCTCCGGTCTCAGCCTCCCAAGTACTGGGGTAAGCGTGCGCCACCACTCCTGGCTCAAAATAAAATATAAAAGAAGGCTGGGCGTGTGGGTTCAATCCCCAGTGACACACACACACACACACACACACACACACACAATGCAGGGGGAAAATGCTACAAATCCCACTGAGTATTGAATGGAGCTGGGTTCTTGCCAGGACCCTCCCGTGACCCCAGGGAGACGGTACACACTGGGCTGCTGTGGAGGAAAACACACAGCCTGCATCAGCCCAGAGAGCTGGCCTCTGTCGGCAGGGTGGGGCTGGGTGAGGCGGGGCTGGGTGTGCATGCGTCGGGCTCGAAGCCTGGGCACCCAGATCTGTCACCCCCACCACTGTCTGTGTGGCCTCAGCAAGTGGCACGGACCCCGTGGACTCTGGATTTCTTTCCTTTATTCATTGCAAGACTCATATAAAACCATTAAGTAGACCTGCGATCCTCCTGTCTCAGCCTCCCAAGGACTGGGATTACAGGCGTGCGCCACCACGCCCAGTTTATAATAGCAATTTTTAATATTTTTCTATAAAGGAGAAGTCTACTTCAGTCTTTCCTCTAGCATGCGTTATTAGGAATATTTTATTTCATTTTAAGAATATTTTACTTTGAAACAATTGTAAATTCAGAGGGAGTTGTAAAAATAGCACAAAGATCCTATATATTCTTGATCCAGTTTCCTGATGATCAACTTTTACATAACTATAGTGCAAGATGAAAACCAAAATGTTGATATTGAAGCCGGGCGTGGTGGCGCACGCTTGTAATCCCAGTACTTGGGAGGCTGAGACAGGAGGATCGCAGGTTCACGGCCAGCCTCAGCTACTTAGTGAGGCCCTCCACAACTTAGTGAGACCCTGTTTCAAAAATAAAGAATAAAAAAATAGGGCTGGGGGTGTAGCTCAGAGGTAGAAGGCCCCTGGGTTCAATCCTCAATACCGAAAAAAAACAAGTTGTCATTGATATAATCCACAGACTTTATTCAGATTTCACTAGTCGTATGTGTTCTTGTGTGTGTTGTGTATTTAGTTCTATGTGATTTTATCACACATGTGTGTTCATGTAATACAACCAAGATATGAAACTATTCTGTCACCACAAAGATCCCCCTGAACCTACCCCATAACAACCTTTCTTCCTACTATTCCCTACTCCCTGGAAATTTTCAAGAATGCTATATACATGGAATCATACGGAATGTAACTTTTGAGACTGGCCTTTTTCATTCAGCATAAAAGCCTAGAGGGCCGACTAAGCTGTTTCACATAGCAATAGTTTGTTCCCTTTCGTTGCTGAGTAGTATTCCACAGCATAGACATACCATAGTTTGTTTAACCAATCAATTACCGGCTAAAGGACATTTTAGTTGGTCTGGTTTGTAACTATTACAAATAAAGCTGCTATGAACATTTCTGAATATGTTTTGTGTAGACCTAAGTTTGCATTTCTCTGGAATAAATGCTCAGTAGGACAATTTCTGGACCGTATGGTCAGTATATGTCAGTTTTTAAAGAAACTGCCCGACTCTCGGCCATCCTCACTGGCAATGCATGAGCGGGTACGCGTCCCTCTGTCCTTGACAGCAATTGGTCATGCCACTGTTCATTGTTTTACTGTACTAATAGGAGCAGAGTGATATGCCACTGTGGTCGTAATTTGCATTTCTCGAGTGGCAAGAGATGTTGGCTGTTTTTCATATGTTTTTTTTTGCCATCCATACATCCTCCTTGATAAAATGACTCTTCATGTCTTTTGCCCATTTTATAATCGGACTTTTGGTTTTGTTTTGTCTTTTGACTTTTGAGTTTTGAGAATTCTTTATTCTAGTAGGAGTCCTTTGCCACATTTACGGCTTTTAAATGTTTTCTTCCAGTCCAGAGCTTGTCTTGTCATCTTCTTTACAGGGTTTCTGAAGTTTCTAATTTTGAGGAAGCCCAATTTACCAGTCGTTTCTTTTATGGATCATATTTTTAGGATCAAGTCTAAGAAACTCTTCACCTAGCTTTAGATACCAAAGATTGTATCCTATATTTTCTTGTACAAGGTGCACAGTTCCACATTATATAAGATAGATAGATAGATAATAGATAGATGATAAATAGATAGATAGATAGAGAGAGAGAGAGAGAGATGGGATTGAACCCAGGGGCATTCTATCTCTGAGCTACACCCCCAGCCCCTTTTACCTTTATTTTGAAACATGGTCTCCCTAAGTTGCTGAGACTGGCCTCAAAACTGCAATTCTCCTGTCTCAGCCTCCCAAGTACTGGGATTATAAACATGTGGCACCGCACATGGCTCTACATTTTGTATTTAAACCTATGATACATTCAAATTAATTATTGTATAAGGTGTGAGACTGAGGCGGAAGATTTTTTGTTGGTTTGTTTTCTTGTTTGTTTATTTTGCCTAAGATGTCTAATGTTCCAGCACAGTTGGAGGGGCACACTTATAATTCCAGCACTTGAAAGCCAAGCGTGGTGGCGCACGTTTGTAATCCCAGTACTTGGGAGGCGGAGACCGGAGGATCCGGGTTCGCGGCCAGCCTCAGCTAATTAGTGAGGCCCTCTGCAACTAGAGACCCGGTTTCAAAATAAAGAGTAAAAAATAGGGCCAGGGGTGTAGCTCAGAGGTAGAACGCCCCTGTGTTCAATCCCCGGTACTGCAAAAACAACAACAATAATAATAATAATTCCAGCACTTGAGAGGCTGAGACAGGAGGATCACAGGTGCGAGGCCAACCTCAGCAACTTAGCGAGATCCTGTTTCAAAACAATACAAAGAGTTGGTGGTGTAGCTCGGAGGTAGAATGCCCTGGATTCAATTGCTCATACCACAAAATAAATAATTAAATACATACATACATACATACATACATACATAAATAGGGCTGGGGGTGTAGCTCAGAGGTAGAATGCCTCTGGATTCAATCACCAGTATCAGAAAATAAATAAAAAGACTGTCCTTCCTCTATTGAATTGCAGACTCCATCACTTTTCTTCCTTAATTCATTATAATTTATCTATGGCCTGTCTTGTAATATCCTCAGTTGCACAGAGTACATCTTTCAAAATTTTGCCTAATGTTTCTTTCTCTTTTTCTTCTCCCCATCATCCCCCCCCTTTTTTTATTTTGTGTGGTACTGGGGATTGAACACAGGGGCATTCTATCTCTGAGCTCCCCCCACAGCCCTTTTTATTTTTTATTTTGAAACAGGGTCTCACTAAGTTGCTGAGGGTCTTGCTACATTGCTGAGGCTGGCATTGAACCTGTGATCCTCCTGTCTCAGCCTCCCAAGTACTGGGATTATAGTCAGTCAGTCTCTCTCTCTCTTTTCCAAGAACAATCATTCAGAGCCGCATGTGTCTGCTCAGACCAGACAGAAGACCACTTCTGCCCTTCTGCTGTTGGTATTGGATGGCCAAGACCAATCGTGAGCCTAAAGGAGTGAGCAGGCACCCCACACGGAGGGCACCTGGCAAGAGCTGTTTCAGGGCGAGCTGGTCAGGGACAAGCCTTACGAGGAGGTGACCCTACAGCTGGGACCTGAAGGCAAAGGAGAAGCCGAGTGTGGGCCAAGTCAGGGGAAGAGGATCCCCAGAAGATGGGCAGGCAGAGGACGTCAGGAGGCAGGAGGCCTGACCAACAGGCCTCATGGACTGCAGTAGTGTGTCTGGGCTTAGTCTAAGAATCGGCAGGTGTGGAGGCTGTTTTTGTTTTTTGCAGTACTAGGGATTGAACCCAGGGACATTCCACCTCTGAGCTACGCCCCCAGCCCTATTTTTTATTCTTTATTTTGAAACAGGGTCTCTCTAAGTTGCCAAGGGTCTAAGTTGCCGAGGGCCTCACTAAGTAGCTGAGGCTGGCCGCGAACCCAGATCCTCCAGTCTCAGCCTCCCAAGAACTGGGATTACAAGCATGCATCACCACGCCCGGTTTATTTTTTATTTTTAAACAGGGTCTCACCCGGAGGATCCGGGTTCGCAGCCAGCCTCAGCTCTCTCTCTCTCTCTCCTTGTCCCTCTCTCTCTCTCTCTATTTAGTGAGGCCCTCCGCAACTTCGTGAGACCCAGTTTCAAAATAAAGTATAAAAAATAGGGCCGGGGGTGTAGCGCGGAGGTAGAACGCCCCTGGGTTCAATCCCTGGTACTGCAAAATAAATAAATAAATAAATAAATAAATAAATAAATAAATAAATAAATAAACAGGGTCTCACAAAATTGCTGAGGCTGGCCTTGAATTTGCCATCCTCCTGTCTCAGCCTCCCAAGTACTGGGATTACAAGCCTGTGCCACCACGCCCGGCTCAGTGGAGGCTGTTTTAAGCAAGGGGTGATAGGATCCAATACCTGTCCCCAGGTTTCCGCAGATGGGCCAGCCTCTCCACCTGTTTAACCAAGTTAATGAGCCAGGGCAGAAATGAGCAAACCCTGCCTGATCGCCTCCAGACGGCCTGGGCCGGTCCGCGGTGACTCACGAGACTGTCACTTCCTCTGGTGCCCCAGCCCCGCCGGCCTCAGTCAAGGCCATCAGAGCCACTGGCTGGGGCAGGGCACCGGGCGGTCCGCAGAGGCTGCGGAGGCTGCAGAGGCTGCTGCGCAGGTCCAGGTGATGGATTCGGGGAAGCTGCTGGGAAGATGGCTCTTGAGTTGTGAGCGGCCTCTGGGGGTAGATATTTTGAGATTACACTTGTAGTGTCATTAGAAAGCACAGCCATAAATTAGGCTGCTTGGAAGCATGGGGTGTGTAATAATTAAGTAATAAAAGTCACCGCGGGGGTAGAGCCGGAAACAAAGAGCTGCGGCTTGTAGACGTTCCTCAGGCTGCAGAGGGAGTCTCTGCTCCAACAGAATTCCAGCCTGGCCTGGCCAGAGAGACCTCAGGGCGGGGAGGCCGACCAGGCCAGGGACCAGCGCCGTCAATCCAGCTCTGCCTCTGTCTCTGGAGCCATGCACTCAAACTCTGGGCGGGCCCTCAAGGCGTAAAGCCTGCCCAGGACAAGGACAGGAGGGAAGGGTGGGGACTAGGGTTAATGGTATAGCTAAATAAGAATGCAGAGGGACAAGGTCAGGACTTGCAACATTTCAAGGCAATCTAGAAAGTTGTGTTTTAAATGTAAAATATAGCCAGGCGTGGTGGCACACACCTGTAATCCAATTCTTGAGAGGCTGAGACAGGAAGATCGCTGGTTCGAGGACAGCCTCAGCAAGATCCTCAGCAACTTAGTGAGACTCTGCTTTAAATAAAAAAATGAAGCCGGCATGGTGGCGCACGCCTGTAATCCCAATACTTGGGAGACTGAGACAGGAGGATTGCAGGTTCAAGGACAGCCTCAGCAAGTAGTGAGACGCTCATCAACCTAGTGAGTCCCTGTTTCAAAATAAAAAATAGAATAGGGTGGGGGTGTAGCTCAGAGGTAGAATGCCCCTGAATTCAATTCCCAGTACTCCCCCAAAATAAAATATAAATAAATAAATAAAAATGAAAAGGACGGGGGGTTTCACTTGGAGGTAAAACGCACCTGAGCTCAATTCCCATTACCGAAAAATTTTTAAAAAGTAAAACAGAGCCAGGAGTGGTGGCGCACGCTTGTAATCCCAGTACTTGGGAGGCTGAGACCGGATGATCCGGGTTCACAGCCAGCCTCAGCTACTTAGTGAGGCCCTCCGCAACTTAGTGAGACCCTGTTTCAAAATAAAAAGGGCTGGGGGTGTAGCTCGGAGGTAGAACACCCCTGGGTTCAATCCCCAGTACCACGAGAAAAAATAAAAGGTAAAAGAAAGAAAATCAGAGCCAGACACCGGCTGAAAGTAGTGAAGACAGGTTTATTCAGTTCTATTGCGAAAGGGGAGAGGTTCCTGTGTGGAGTGAGTCCAGTTCAAATACAAGGCCAGTGGGGTTGTCATGGGGAAACAGCTAATTCTGAGGGGTCCTTGGCTTCCATGATGAATAAGAATTTCAACACGTGCCATCAGAAAAGGCAAAGGTTTTAATTAACTTAAAAAGGTGGGGCTACAGGTGGGGGGTTAACTAAGAAGGGGAGAGCGAGTCTCCCTGCGCGTGTCCATCCATCCAGGTGAGCAAGAGAGCATCCGCGTGCTTTTGTAGTTCTTTTATAGGAGGGGGTAGGTAGGGTCGCACAGGAGAGGGCAGGACTTCCTCTTAGTCCTGTTTACCTGGCAACAGATAGGCAGTGGGGTCTGACCTTCGTCCTCCTCACCCACCCCATTTACATTAAGCATCTCAGGTGTGGAGAGGAGCCATTGTGATTAATGGTATGGATTCATTAAGGCTTCTGCCTGACTAAACGTTAGATTATGAACTTTCAAAATTTTAAATCTCTATTTTCCCAATGTCTCCTTTCTGCCTAATATTTCTATCTTTTCTATTCTACCTCATCAGGGTGGGTCGCCACTGAGCTGAGGAGGGGTCTGTGAATGGACAGTCAGGAGGAGGGGTGGAGGGTGGGGAGAGTCTCGCTGAACTGACGGCACAGGGTCTTACTAAAGGTGGGCCAAGCCAGGCGCAGTGGCACACACCTGTAATCCCAGTACTTGGGAGACTGAGATAGGAGGATTGCAGGTTCGAGACCAGCCTCAGCAACATAGTGAGACTCTCAGCAACCTAGCAAGAACCTGTTTCAAAACAAAAAATAAATAGGGCTGGGGGTGTAGCTCAGAGGTAGAATGCCCCTGCGTTCAATCCCCAGTACCGCGCACACACACAAAAGGAGGTGGGCCGAGGGTGTCAGATGTGAAGCGTGGAAGGGACTTGACCAGCTCTCCAGGGAAGTCAGACATTAAAGGGGGGGGGTCAACTTGGCAGGATTCTTTGTCAGGACTGGCCTGAGCAGGCCAAGGAGAGGAGCCGAGGGCTCCGAGGAGCCTGTCCAAAGTGGGTCGAGGAGGGTCTTCGTCCCACCTCAGGTGCCGCGCCGTGGCCACGGTGGATGTTTGCTGGCTGGTTCTGCAAGGGGCCAGCCTCGGGGTGGGGGGATTGAGTGCTGGGGAGAGCCCTGCCTGCCTTGGGAGCCATCTGCTCTGCAGGGGACAGTGAGGCTGATTCCCTGGGGGGGAGGGGGTGGGGCCTGCTGAGGGGAGAGGGTACCCCTTTCCCCGGCCTCAGCCCTGTCTGGACTTCCGCCCTAGGCCTTCGACACCCTTCTTTGATCTGCTGCAGCACCGGTACCAGCAGCTGTGGGTGCAGGAACAAAAGGCCACTCAGAAAGCCATTAAACTGGAGAAAAAGCAGAAGGTAACACAGCCCCCGACTCCCGACTCCCGAGCCAGCTGCTGGGGGAGGGGAGGGGGCTGGGCCCGGCCAAGCTCCCAGACTGGCATCTGTGTCCAGGTAGTCAGACTGCATCTTACTGCACAGAAACTCAGACCTGGACCAGTTCAGCCTGCACTTCACCCAGAGCGTGTAAGACAGGCAGGGTCAACAGTCAACCCGCCCTGTGCGCCTCAGAGCTGAGATTAGAATCCAGCTCTTTCCACCAAACCTCTGCACAACTTTGCATGTCTGAAAATTAGACTTTAATCCAACCGGCCTAGACAGAAATGTGCCCTGTGCTATCCATAAAGAAAAGACTAGCCGGGCGTGGTGGCACACACCTGTACTCCCAGTACTTGGGAGACTGAGACAGAAGGATTGAAGGTTCAAGGCCAGCCTCAACAACTTAGTGAGGCCCTGTCTTAAAATAAACAATAAAAGGGGCTGGGGGTATAGCTCGCCCCTGGGTTTGATCCCCAGTACTGAAAAACAAAAATAAAGAAAGATCCAGGCATGGTGGCACATGACTGTAATCCTAGTACTTGGATGGCTGAGACAGGAGGATCACAGGTTCAAGTATAGCCTCAGCGATGCAGCGAAACTATCAGTAACTTAGTAGGACCCTGTTTCAAAACAAAATAAAAAGGGCTGGGGATGTAGCTCAGAGGTAGAATGCCCCTGGGTTCAATCCCCAGTACCAAATACTAATAATAATAATTAACAACAACAACAAAAAGGCTACATGGTCACATCCCTCTGATTCCAAAGCCCAGATTATTAACCCCTGAGTAGATGGCCTCTCTGCTTTGGCTCAAAGTTTTAAAACTGTTCTAGAAGGCAGAGAGAATACCTGGTCCTAAGAGCGTGTAAATTACCCACAGATGCATTCAATAAAATTAGTCGGATTGATCGACAACATAGATCAATACAAGGGGCTTGCTGGGCTGCGGCAACTTCAGTTAAATTTGGTTCTGCCTCTATTTGTCAACTGCCCCCACGAGGGGCTTATTGTAGGAGAACTAAAGGGTTACCAGGCCTGCCCTCTGAAGATGACTGACTAGGGAAAGACGAAACACCGGAGTACATCCATGTTTTTTTTTTTTTTTTTTTGCGGTACCCGGGATTGAACGCAGGGGCGTTCTACCTCCGCGCTACACCCCCGGCCCTATTTTTTATACTTTATTTTGAAACCGGGTCTCATGAAGTTGCGGAGGGCCTCACTAAGTAGAGAGAGAGAGAGAGAGAGAGAGAGAGAGAGCTGAGGCTGGCCGCGAACCCAGATCCTCCGGTCTCCGCCTCCCAAAGTACTGGGATTACAAGCGTGCGCCACCACGCCTGGCTACATTCATGTTTTATGGGGCCTGAGACTTCTACAGCTTGGAGCAGGTATTTAAGAAAAAATAGACAAAAGCATGTTACTAGTACAATTTTTATGAAAATGTAGGACACTGCGAGTACACGAACAGGACCCCTTAGACCCCTCTGTGTCGTGGGGAGCCCCAAAGCTCAAGCTGCCTCCACGGCACAGACACCCCACCTCTGTAGGAAACACGCCAGGGCTCACTGCCCGCGTACGTGGTGGCCAGTGCGGCTCCGGGGTTTTGCAAAAGGAAAAAGTTTTATTGAAGGCCGACCCAGGAGGCAGGAGATGTGCCCAAATCTGTCTCCCCATCAGCCCATAGCGATGGGAATTTAAGGGGCCCAGGATAAGAAGAAATAGAGGGCCGATGGTTGTCATGGGCGTCTTGGGGGAACGGTCCAGAACGCCTGACCAGGTGGAACTCGTGGAGAATTCTGGTCCGCCCTGCAGCTGTTGGCGCCCTCGCTTCTAACCCAGGCTCCTCAGGTTATCTCATCTCTGTTCCGTCAGGCTCTCCAGCCCATTTTAGGTCAGGTCCCGGCCCCGGAGCTCTGCGCCTGCCTCCTGAGAAAAAACTTGAACAGTTTTTAGGAGCAGGAAAGTTGCTGTTTGATGACTTGGTCTCAGAAGCAGTTAGTACCAGCACATTTATTGCAAACCTTTATGGAGCTCAGCCGGGTGTGGTGGCACATGCCTGTGATCCCGGTACACAGGAGGCTGAGACAGGAGGATTGCAGGTTTGAAGCCAGCCTCAGCAACTTGGCAAGGCCCTCAGCAGCTTAGCGAGAGCCGTTTCAAAATAAAAAATAAAATAGGTCTGGGGATGTAGCTTAGAGGTAGAATGCCCTGGATTTAATCCCCAGTACCACAAAAAAAAAAAAAAAAAAAAAAAAAAAAAAAAAAAAAAAAAAAAGGAAAGAAAGAAAAGAAAAGCTCAACTCCAGGCCAGCAAAGACTCAACCAACAAATGCACCCTGGGAACAGCTCAAGGGTCTAGCTGTACACAGGGCCTGAGCTGTTACCTTTGTTTTGTTGGGACTGGGGATTGAACCCGGGGGGCATGCTACCTCTGAGCTACATCCCCAACCCTTTTCATTTTTTTTTTTTTTTTATTGAAACAGGACCTAAGTTGTTGAGAGTTTCACTAAGTTGCTGAGACTGGCCTCGAACCCATGATTCTCCTGTCTCAGCCTCCCAAGTACCAGGGATTTTTGAATTTTGATGAGGATCACAGGGCTAAGGAAGGGCACAGGGTGCTGGGTGAAAGCACAGGGTGTGGGGCCTCCTCCGCGGATTCTGACATTGGAGGCCTTGAACCCTGCACTGACCTCCTAGGGCCACCGTAGGAATGCCACAGACTGGCTGCTAAACACCAGAAACTTATCTTCCCACAGTCCTGGAGGCCGGAAGTCCAAGACCATGGTGTTGGCAGGGCTGGCTCATCCCAGGCTCCAAGGGGGCCGCTCCTTCCTTGTGTCCTGTGGTGGAGAGCACCCTGGTCTCCCTCTTCTCAAAGTCCTTCTTTTACTTTTTATTTTTTGTGGTACTTGGGATTGAACCCAGTGGCGTTCTACCTCTGAGCTACACCCCCAGCCCTTTTTATTTTTCATTTTGAAACAGGGTCTCACTAAGTTCTGAGAGTCTCACTGAATTGCCAAGGCTGGCCTCAAACCCACGATCCTCCTGTCTTAGCCTCCCAATTACTGGTATTACAGGCCTGTGCCACTGTACCCAACTAATATAATAACCTCTTGAGTTGCTCATTTCTTCACTTAAACACTGCAGAGTCCCTATGAACCCGAAAGCCCGAGAACCCCGCTTCCAGCACCCCCAGCACCGACTGGGTCTGGACTTGGAAGCCAGGTTGGGGCTCCCCCCCACCAGGAGCGTCTTTGCGTTAGCCTCAGAGAGTAACACAGCCTCCAAGGCTGACGGGACACCATCCCCGCCCTCCAAGCAGCCGTACCCCAGAACCCCAAGGGTTCTAGGGCATCCTGGGAACCAGAGCGATGCTAGGGCGTGGGCGGTCCCATCCCCGCCCACTGAGCTGCGGCCAGGGGGCGGGGCCTGGACGGGGGCGGGGCGTTGCCGGGGGCGGGGCCAGGACCCAGGAAAGTGACTCACGCGTTGTGAGCGGAACCGTCCGCCCCTGCCCTCTCCCGCAGCCACGCGCCCATCTCACCTGTGCATTTCTGGGCTGCAGGTGATCCTGGGGAAGCTGTATGAGACCCGGAGCTGTCACCTGCGGAAATACAAGCCTCCCGTGAAGCTGGACGCCCTCTGGCACATGCCTCACTTCCAGAAGGTCGGTGTCCCTGTCCTCTCCTCTGCCTGCCCCTTCCTGCACCGAGGCCTGGCCGCTGATCACCTTGCCCGGTCCTTACCTCTGTGCAGGAGCTCTGTGGGCTGTCGGCCACCCACGCACACAATAGCAATAGCAACGACCATACCAGGCCTGGCCTCGGCTCAGCCCCTTCCCATGCATGGACAGTCGGGAAGCTGCTGCTATGGGGCCCGTTGCACAGGCAGGAAGCATGGTGACTGCAGGGCAGTGGCCCTGGGCTGCTCCAGGCCATCCTGGGGCAGCTGGTGCTGAGCTGTCCATGCAGGGCAGACACTTTCTGGAACAAACCCCCAGTGACAGGATTACCGTGCAGCACCTCTGATGCCCAGAACTCAGGATGAAGACAGCCCCATGCCCTCCGGTGTTCCATCTCCGGCAGTGTGGTGGCCTTGGGGAGAGGGGACCGGACGTCAACAGGCAGCCGGGTGTGGTGGCACACGCCTATAATTCCAGTACTCGGGAGGCTGAGACAGGAGGATCGTAGTGTTACAGGACAGTCTGGTCCCCGGTGAGCAGGACCCAGAGGCCGGATGAGGATGGAACGAGTTTATTCACCTGGTGAGGCTCAGGGAGCAAAGCTCCAGGTCGGAGCCCCGAGCCAAGAAATTGCAAGCTTTTTATACACTAGCCCACTTAATTCTGGGGAAGGGGGAGTGAGTGGAGAATTTTTACCTGGTGTAAGCAATTCACGGACGCAGAACAGCGGTCAGCCTCGCTGTCATCCTCTGCTCTGGTCACCGAGGGCCTTGCGTGGTGGCTGTCCCAACTCTGTTTATCTTGGAAGGCGCTGGAGGGGGCTTTGTTCTCCTGGTCCCTTGTTCTTCAGCCAGAAGTTGTTTGCTGGAACAAGGCCAAGCTCCTACCTCAGCAGGATCGAGGCCAGCCTCAGCCACTTAACAAGACCCTCAGCAACTTAGCAAGACCCTGTTTCAAAGTAAAAAATAAAAAGGGCTGGGGGTGTAGCTTGGAGGTAGGATGCCCCGGGTTCAATCCCCAGTACTAAAAAACAAACAAAAAAGTCCCTGGCCAGCCAGCATAAGAGCAGCCCGTTACCTGGGGGAAGAGTCCAGGAGACCAGCCACGCTCGGGCCTCAGACTGAACCCGTGTCCACTCGGCCACATGGCCCTGTGGCCCCACATGGGGGTTCGTGTCCAGCAGCCTTTAGCAGGGGGAGGACCATGTGAGAGCCGGGGACACTGTGCAGACCCAGGGAACTGGGAGACTTGGGGACAGTGGCTCAGGATGGGGAGGGGCAAGCGTGTGCTGGACGTGGTAAAGGGAGCTTTCTGGGAGGCCCCCAGGGACTGGCGTGGCCCCGCCGGCGGCCCCACTACCATGTTGCGTTAAACTGCAATTTAGACAATGAAGGGGCCGCTGCCTTCCTGAGCCTAACGCGCTTGAACACCGCTTTGTCCCCTTCCACGCGGCCTCTGGTGGCCTGCCCGAGCGGCCTCCACCAGCGTATGTCAGTGGCTACGTGCCCCAGCGCCCGTCAGTCCTGACTGCCGCTGCGCTCGCAGATAATGTCAAGGAAAGAGAGCACCGTGCTGCCCTTTATAGTGTCGCTCACCCAGCTCACCCCGTGACAGAGCCTGCCTCGGTCCCGCTTCCTCAAAGTCCTGCCTTTAAACACAGCCTCTTCTCTCCTCCCTGGTCCCAGGGCCCTTCTGTTCCTTTACCCTCTGTTCTCTCTCTGATGTTCTGTGGGGCTGGGGCACGACACTGCCCTGGGGACACCAGGAACCCTGGCTCCACAGGCCCAAGATGCCTTTGGTGGGCCTCCACTGTACAGCCTGGACTCCGGGCCCCTCTCAGCCACTCATCTCTGATTCAGTGTCTAAAGCTCGGGACAGGGAGGCAGAACAGGGAAGCCCCCCACCCAGGTCCCATGGAGAATCCTGTGCCGGGAGCTCCTGTCTCACGTGCCCAGACCCCTGCAGTTGCTGGCCCGGCAGGGGCTCAGATGCAGAAGTAAGTGAATTTCTATTTTCAAAAGGGGATTCGCCGGGCGTGGTGGTGCACATCCATGATCCCAGTACTTGGGAGGCTGAGACAGAAAGATCTCAGGTTTAAGGCCAGCCTGGGCAACTTAGCAAGACCCTGTGGAACTTAGCAGGAACCTGTTTCAAAATTTAAAAAGATAAAATAAGGGACTGGGGGTGTAGCTCAGAGGTAGAATGCCCCTGAGTTCAATCCCCAGAACCCCCCCACACACACACACACAAAAGAGGGGATTTATTCAGCGGAGTGGGGTCTCTTCAGTCACTAGCATGCTGTTCTAAGACACTGTCGGGGTAGCGAGCCTGTGTGTGGCTGCCTTCGCTATAGAACAAGCGTCCTGACCCGGCTGCCCAGGGAGCAGCTGGCCTGGAGTCCAGGTCTTGCAACCGCAGGGCCCAAGCTCCCACACACGCACTACCTGTAGTGCCACAGAAGGATGAGACGGAATAAAAAGGCACGCCCCAGCTTCCGTTGGGCATTTCCCCTTTTTTCCGAGGACACTCATGGGGTTCTGCCAGCTGATGGCTGCAGCCGCCCCACCCCATTTGCCAGGGAAGCGGGGTTTTCACAGGATCCTCAGAGAAGAGCTGCTCCCCGGGAACCGCCCAGTTCAGCCAGCAGAGCCCCTTGACCCCCGAGGGCTGCCGCTTGGGGATGTCACACGTAGTCCCCTCCTGTCAAGAGGCAACACCTGACAAGTATTTATTGAGCTCTTTCGCGTTGAGTTCTGGACATGAATTACGTGTAGGTATCATGTCCCCTTTCCACTGATGTGGAAACTGAGGCTCAGAGAGGTGAAGGAACTTACCCCGTAGGAAGTGGACCCAGGATCCCATCCAGGGCTACCTGCCCCCAGGGCCTCTGGGACCCCCGCCACCACAGCAGCACCTAGTGGTCCCCCTCGCCACCTCCCAACGCGCCTTTCTTCCCTACCACACACTTCTCAATTTTGCAACTAATTAATCAACAGGCTAATTGGTGTGTGTGGCGGGGAGTACTAGGGATTGAACCCAGGGACATTGTGCCTCAGGGACTACACCCCGTACTCTTTTTATTTTTTATTTTGAAACAGTCTCTCACTAAGTTGCTGAGGGTCTTACCAAGTTGCTAAGGCTGGCTTTGAACCTGCAACCCTCCTGTATTACAGGCGTGTATCACTGTGCCTGGCACTGGATAAGGCTTGCATCTTCCCCAGTAAAATGTGAGCCCGGAGAACCACACCTGAGGGTCCCCCACCGTGTCCCCGAAGCCCCGCAGGGTGCCTGGCACAGAGGGGTGAACAGTGAACTCTGTGGGGTGAATGAATGAGTGATGGATGAATGAATGATCAGCCCAGAATGACCAGACAGTGGGAGAGCCTGCTGCCCATCCCAGATGCCCGAGCACCCCCACACCCCTGGGTCTGGACTCGGGGGGCCCAGCCTGCCGGCAGATCCGGGCTACTGTCCTGCACAGAGCCCCAGGAGGGCCTTTGTCTGGGTCTCCTCGCTGCTGAACCGCCGCCCCCACCCCAGCCCCATTATGAAGGGAAACAGCGCTTCCAAAAAACTTGAACGTGTCACGGTGACGGATAACCTAACCGGACGCTCCCCACTCACCAACAGATGTCGACACTGAACTCTGTCAGAAATAATTAAACACCTTTCACACGGGAAAGCCGCGGGCAGGGCGGGCGCAGCGCCGCCCCGGGCCAGGCCGCCACCGCGAGCAGGCTGCTCCCCGCTCCTGCTCAGTGCCACGATGGGCCGTCAAGGTCCCCGCCCCAACCCAGGCACGGTGGCCACACCTGTGATCCCAGCACTTGGGAGGCTGAGACAGGAGGATCACAGGTTTGAGGCCAGACTCAGCAACTTAGCAACCCTCCACAAATTAGCAAGACATTATTTCAAAGTAAAAAATAAAATAGGGCCAGAGGTGTGGCTCGGAGGTAGAATGACTCTGGGTACAATGCCCAGTACGAAAAATAAATAAATAAAAAGACCTCCACCCCTGCCCTACATGGGCCACTAGGGTGGTGGGAGGAGAGGAACAGAGGAAAGGAGGGGACACTATGAGCAGCAATGGCCGAGCCGGGGGACTTCCAGCCAGGACACTCACACTGTGCTGACAGGCCTGGGCTCACGGGGCCTCAGTCTCCACATCTGAAAATGGGAGGGTAGGATGAGTCCTTCTCGAAGTTCTCTTCAAACCAAGATCCCGGGGCTCCGGGTTCCCGGGCCTAGGAGCGACGTGGGAGGGGCGAGAGCTGTTGGAGGTGGCGGACCCCCAGCCCAGGCTGAGCCGTCGGGGAGCAGCTCAGATCCTCCCGGTGTGAGGGATGGGCCATGCACTCGTGGCCGCCCACTCCCCAGGGGAGGGATGGCTCAGCTGGCCTGACACCCTCTGTGCCTGGTGACACAGGGCCTCTCGTGCCCTTCCGGAGGGTGTGCGGTGGGCTACAGGCCAGAGCGTGGTGGCCAGCACGCAGGGAGACAGGAAGCAGTGTGGCTGCCTGCGTACGCGAGCGTACCTCCAGGGTCGGCCAGGCCAGGGTCGAACGGTCTCCCTGCCGCTCCCTAGCTGTCAGGTAGCTTTACCTAAGACTCACTTCCTCTTCCTTAAACCGAGCTCAGGCCAGGCATGCTGTCTCACGCCTATAATCCCAGAATGTGGGAGGCTGAGACAGGAGGATTGCAGGTTTGAGGCCAGCCTCAGCAACTTAGCAAGACCCTCAGCAACGTAGCGAGATTCTGTTTCCAAATAAAAAATAACGAAGGGATGGGGATGTAACTCAGAGGTAGAATGCCCCTGGGTTCAATCCCCAGTACCAACAAAACAAAACAAAACACCCCAAAAAAGAATGGGCTAAGGGTGCTCCCTGGCAGGGCTGCTGGGAGGATTTGACAAGAACAAGTGTGCACAACCTTTAGTGGAGCACTGGGCATGGGGTTAGACTGCTTGTAAATGGCAGCTGCACCATGAGGATGGTGGTGGTAGTCATCCATTCATTCATTCATTCATTCATTCACCTCTTCTGAGCACCCTGAGTGTGGGTGACCCAGTGACAAACAGGCCACACTAAGGCTATTCCTGTTGCTGTGGGGCTGCAGGCCACCGACAGCAAGAGGGACAGAGAGGCAGACGGACCAGCAGATGGACAGGTAGCTGCATGGGTGGACGGAAAGATGGAGAAATTTGCAGAAGCCCCAAGTATACAGTGTTCATGGCCAGAAATGGGGGGAGATACCAACCTTCGCTGGCAACATCAGGTTCGGGATGTGGGAACAATTTCCATAATGATAACTCTATTGAACGTCATCCTGGGCCTGGTGTGGTGGCTGTAGTCCCAATACTTGAGAGGCTGAGACAGGAGGATCACAGGTTTGAGGACAGCCTCAGCAATTTAGCAAGACTCTCAGCAACCTAGCGAGACCCTGTTTCAAAAATAAAAAATAACACCGGGCGTGGTGGCACACGATTGTAATCCCAGTACTTGGGAGGCTGAGACCGGAGTTCGTGGCCAACCTCAGCTACTTAGTGAGGCCCTCCACAACTCAGTGAGACCCGGTTTCAAAATAAAGAATAAAAAATAGGGCTGGGGGTGTAGCTCGGAGGTAGAATACCCAAGTTTAACCCCTGGTACCATGAAAAATAAATAAATAAAAAGGGCTGAGGGTGTAGCTCGAAGGTAGAAAGCCCATGGGTTCAATCCCCAGTACTACCAAAAAAAAAAAAAAATCACCATCCTGGCTTGGGCCAGCCCACCGTCTGCATGCTGTATTAGTTAGCTTTTCTGTCACTGTGACAAAAATACCTGACAAGCACAACTTAGAAGAGGAAAGGTTTATTTGGCTCCTGGTTTCAGTCCATGGTCGGCTGGTTCTGAGGTAGAGACGTTATGAGACAGCTTCTCAGGGCAGCCAGAAGCAGAGAGAGAGACACCAGGGACATATGTGGTCCCCAAGGCCACACCCCCATGACCTACCCTCTCCAGCCACACCACCTGCCTCTGGCTGCCAGCTATAGTCCCTTCAAGTTATCAACCCACCAGTGGACTTGCCGCTGTGGAGGTTAGAGCCTGGCTCGGTTATTTCTCCTCTGAGCCTTGCTGTGTGGCCAGCACACGAGCTTCTCTGGGGGACACGCCAGCTCCAAAGCACACACATGCTCTTCCTGGGTGGGACCCAAGCCTCCCTGCCTCCCCAGCAGCCTTTCTTGGGCCTCCTTTTGCTGTGACCACTTCTCAACCACACGGTCTCCGGTCACTTAATCACAAGCCACGAAAGATAGATGGTTCATCCTTCGGCCCAAAGACAAAGGGGTGAGTGCCCCCAAATGCCAGTGACAGCGGCGATAACAACAGCTGAAGAGTGGATGGTGGCTGGGAACAGACAGCTCAGGTCCACCTTGGGAGGTCCAGGTGATGGAGTACTATACAGCCAGGGAAAGCTGTGGCCATCTGCACTGATCAACACTTTACTAAATATGGCTGGGGAGACAACCTGGACTGCGTGGCTCCACTTGGACAGAGCGCCCACATGTCCCTGTGTGTCTGGAAGGAGGGTCTCCATGTGGTAACCATGGTGATGGGGTGAGGGTGAGGCGATGCTCTCTTCTGCACGGTTTGAATTTCTGAACTTAGTACATGTAAGTTTGTGTGTGTGTGTGTGTGTGTGTGTTACCAGGGATTGAACCCAGGGGCGTTCCACCTCTGAGCTATACCCCCAGACCTATTTTATTTTTTATTTGGAAACAAGGTCTCACTAAGTTGCTGAGGGTCTCGCTCACTAAGTTGCTGAATCTGGCCTCAGACCTGCGATCTTCCTGTTTCAGCCTCCCAAGTACTGGGATTACAGGTCCCACTGTGCCTGGCTACATGTAAGTTAAAAAAAAAAAAACTATTTTAAAAATGTTTTCAGAGGATAGAGATTCCAGATTCTTCCCCAGGTATTTTTCCATTGGCCCCCCCATTTGAGCCAGTTCTTCCTGTTGTCTCACCAAGTGCTCTCATGCGCTGGCCAAGCCCGAGTTTCTCATATTCGGTTCCCATCAAGCACAAAGGTCAGCCTGTGGCGGGCGCTGACCCCGGCGGTGCAGGCTGCCGGCTGCCGGAGGCTGGCTTTCCACGGCCAAGTCCATGGTACAATGGGAGACCCGTCGTTCCTTCTGGCAGAGGGTTTGCGGGAGCACCTCCCCGCAGCGCCGATCCCCCCGACATTACATAGTCGTTCAGTCTTTAAAGCATGAACAAATTGACTGTATTTTCATCTGCCTTTGGGTGTCAGCCCCAGTGCTTTAGAATAACGGCCCGAGCTCTTAAGCTAACGGCGTGACTCACAAGCTCTTGGATACTGCACCCCGGGCCAGACTCCTCGCTCCGTGGCAGGCTCGGGTCTCCTGGGCCCCGGTGCCCTAACAGGAGCCGGAGAAGGAGCGAGAAAAAATACCCATGAGCAATCAGCCAGACAGTGACAGCAGCGACATGGCTGATGAGCGAGAGCTGCTGAGCCTAAGCAAAGGCTTTCTTCACCACCTTTGAGCTCTCTCAGGGATCCGAGCGGCTGGAAAGTTAACTCCGTTAAACCCCGGAGCTCACCCCACCGCCCCGCGAAGGACAGACGCCGGCTCCGCCCTCCCCAGGGCCTCGCACTGGTGTATTTTAAGAATCCTGTCGCTCTTCGAACCATGCCAGGCTGCCACGTCGGGCGCCGAGCGCAGGAAGGGGACGTGTCACCCGCAGAAACAGGGAGATGGGAAGAGATGATTCAGCGGCCCCGATGCAGCTGACACGCTCCCTAAATACAGATGCCCCATTAGACACTGGCTCTGCAGAGGCGCGGGGAGGGGAAAGCCGGAGCTTAATGCGGTTTTACATAAGCTGGCACCTTGGAGGTACTGGGTGTCTAGGTGCCTGCACAGGAGGTGACATTGCTGCTCCAGGTGACATTACTGCACCAGTACTGGCAAGTCACAAGTAGCTGGAGCTGAAGGTCTAGGGATAGGGATGAGGCGGGAAGAGGAGTACAGAGGGGCCCGGCGACAGTGGCCAAGTACCTGGAGCAGTAGAGAAGTCCCGGGGCATCTGTGGTGGGGACAGAGGCTGACAGCAGAGAGAGGACAAGGGCTGTCGCTTCCACAGGCCCAGTCCTGCGCCCCGGGTCCCCAGCCCCCTTAGCCTGCCTGCTTGCTTCTGAGGCCTTAATCCAGAAGGTTCTGTGCCCCCCCCATTGGGTGTGAAAATACGTCCATTTTTGTGTTGAAAACCAATCAGAAGATTCAGACAGACCGCTTGTTACAGCCTCGGGTCTGCATCTCTAATCTCTAGAGATGGTGAGTCTCGCGATGAATTTAGGGAATGGATGAGACTCGGGGGTCCCCAGTTTCTACTTCCAGCTCATCCCTAGAAACTAAACCCTTGCTGGGCTCAAGAGAATCCCACTGGCCGGGGAGGAGTGTGGGCTAGCGCCTGCCCCCTTGAAATAACGTCCCTCGCGTTTCCAAGTGTCCTGGCTTGTCAGCCTCTGTCACCCAGCACCGACCCTGTTGGTATGATGGGGACCCAGAGCTTCCTGACACACGGCCAGCCGCAGGTTCTAGCAGGTGAGCAGCACGCAGAGGTTTCCTAGGATAAAGGAGGTGAAAGGAATCAGATGCTGGGAGAAACAGCACGGCCTTGCTGGTGCCCCTCCCTCCCTCCCTCCCTCCCTCCTTCCTTCCTTCCTTCCTTCCTTCCTTCCTTCCTTCCGATTGAACCCAGGAGCATTCTACCTCTGAGCTACACTCATGTTCCTTTTTAAACTTTTTTTTTTTTAAACAAGGTCTCACTAAGTTGCTGAGGGTCTTGCTAAGTTGCTGAGGCTGGCCTCAGACCTGTGATCCTCCTGTCTCAGCCTCCCAAGTACTGGGATGACAGTAGTGCGCCACCGTGCCCCGCTCTGCCTTTTCCTTCCTCTGCTCAAAGAGGTCCAGGGGAGTGAGGCCTTCAAGCGGTGCCAACAAGCCAGGTGGCCAGAAGTCGAGGGGGAGGGAGTCACTGTAAAGATGGCGCCCAGCGGCTACAGTGAGAGCCACGTCAAAAGCCTGCCCAGGCTGGGCGTGGTTGGGCACGCTTGTAATCCCAGTACTTGGGAGGCGGAGACCGGAGGATAGGGGTTTGCGGCCAGCCTCAGCTACTTAGTGAGGCCCTCCGCAACTTCGTGAGACCCGGTTTCAATATAAAGTATAAAAAATAGGGCCGGGGGTGTAGCGCGGAGGTAGAACACCCCTGGGTTCAATCCCTGGTACTGCAAAAAAAAAAAAAAAAAAAAAAAGCCTGCCCAGCCTCGGCCTTCCTCACGCCAGCCGGGGTTCTTTTGTGATTTGTTTCACTTCACGTGGATACTCTCAGTCACCCCGTGTGGCAGGGATGAGTCACTTGTCTCAGAGAGGAGGAACTAAGGCTCAGGCTGACAGTCACATGCCCGTGGTTAATATCTGGCAAGGGCCGGGCGTGGTGGTGCACGCTTGTAATCCCAGTACTTGGGAGGCTGAGACTTAGTAAGGCCCTCTGCAATTTATTGAGACCCTGTTTCAAAATAAAGAATAAAAAATAGGGCTGGGGGTGTAGCTCGGAGGTAGAATGTCCCTGGGTTCCATCCCCAGTACCGCAAAAAAAAAAAAATAAATAAAATAAATAGCTGGCAAGGGCCGAGCAGGGACGGGGACCCTGGCTGGCAGGCCCCAGGCCTTGGGCCCGGGAGAGCCGATCAAGGCTAAGGACGTGCTAAGGTCAGGCCCGAGCGGTGCTAACTGCAGGACCCCGACGGAGAGGGAGGGTGGTCAGGCTGTGATGGGTGTGCAGAGGGCGGCGGCCGGCCCTGCTGTGGCTGATTAAACCCTTGCCATAAACTTCACACTTCCCGCTGCCCCGAAAGCCATCAGACCTTGGTAAAACCCTGGCATCTTTTAAATCGTGGTTTGGCTGTAAGGATAAAGAGGTCCTTGACCCCACATTCGGGCTCGCCGTGTCAGAGTGAGGCAGACTGAGCGCAGTCGGGGCTGAGTCTGTGGCTCCGTAGAATGGCCAGCTCCCCGTCCTACACGACAGCAAATTCCCCAGGTCAGACGCTGCTTCCGCTCAGACACCGGCTCCTTGGGGCCGAGCTCTGGGTGTCGGGAGCTGGAGCCCGGCCTCGCGGGGACAGTGGACCAGCCCGAAGCTAGAACCTCGGCCAGTTGGTGCTCCACTCTACCCTTACCCGTGGTCACAGAGATTTGTCAATGTGAACTTCATTTCTACATACTTTTAACAAAATTTTGAACGTGTCCAAGAGTGACACTCAAATCATTTTATACAAAACTGAAAATTTCCGGCTGGCGGGAAATTCTAGGAAAAAAGTTGTGGTTGGATGTGTGTACCACCAACAGCGACAACAGTAGCAGCCGCACGCCTCGCAGGCTGGCTCTGAATGCCAGCTCCGTGCCAGGGCTTGGCAATGACCCCATGGGATGGGCAGTATGACCCTCACATTGTAGGTGAGAAACTGAGCCCCCAGTCACACAGCTGGAACACAACAGGGCCAAGACTGGAACTCAGTTCTGTCTGACTCAAAACCTGTGTCAGGTGCCTGCGCCGTCCCTTCTGTTACGGAAGGATGTGGTCGACATGACGGAACATGCTCCACCGTGCCCACGTGGCAGAAACGGAGCAAGAGTTAGAATCTGTGCAACCCGGGGACCCGAGGGTCTCCGCACTTTGCTCCACACGGTCTCCGATTTACGTGACCTTGAATATCTGATTTCACATCACGTGCAGTCCATCGGCATCTTCAGATCACTTGGAACGAGACAGGCACAAATATGAAAGAAAATGACACCTCTTTCCACTTAGAGTTTAAGCTGAGCAGAGCAGAGGAAGAGGGATGCCTGGATCACAGTGCGTTTCTAAGGGCTCTGTTGGCTCATCCAGACTCCCGACCCATCCATCCATCCATCCAGCTCTCCACCCATCCACCCATCCACCCATCCATCCTTCTTTTCATCCATCCACCCATCCACCCATCTATCCTTCCTTCCTTCTATATATACACCCATCTATCCATTCATCCATCCTTCCATCCATCCAATTATCCTCTCATCTGTCTACACAACCATCTTTCCATCCACCCATTTATCTGTCCATCTATCTGTCCATCTATCTATCCATCCATCCTTTCATCAATCCATCCTTCTATCTATCTAGCCATTCCATCCACCCACCCACCCACTCACTCATCCTTTCATCTGTCTATACATCCATCTTTCCATCCATCCATCCACCCACCCACCCATCCATCCACCCACCCACCCATCCACCCATCCATCCATCCACCTTCCTTCCATCTGTCCTTCCAACCATCCATCCATCCATCCCTCCATCCATCCATCTGCCCATCCATCCATCCCTCAAGACCCTAAGAGGTCTCCCATCTGCTGACACTTACCCCAGAACAGTGTTCAGAATACAGCACCGATGTCCTTGCTATCTAATTGGGGATACTTCACCCTAATATTCCTACTTGTGGCTTGAGAGTCAGCCTCGTCCACCACAGAAAGGTTCCAATCCCTCTTTAAAAGTACCAGAAAAAAATTCTTCCTGATCATTATTCCAGTAAGAGAAAGGGGAGTAACAACACCCACCCCCACTGCCGTGCGCCCCACCCCAACAAGCTAAGACACCAGACATCTGAGCGCCCCGGCTGCCCCAGTGGTATTGCAGGAGCTGCTCACCAGCCTATGTGCATAAGCAATAGGGTCCCGTCGGCACCGAGTGAGCAGCGCAGCAAAGGACTTAATTTGCAATCGAGCACAAAATCAAAGACTCTGTCAACCGAGGAACCGTGTGGCTGGATAACCACCTCGTGCCACCTGCGAGAGCACTGTCAGGTAAATTTCCAGAGAAGGTAATTAAGGAATCCCCATCGTCCAAATCCAGCAGCAAACGTGCAGTTCTGGAGTCTGAGGCTCACCCAGGCTCTGGTGGGCCCAGCCCAGTCCTTCGCGGGACGAGCAGGGAGGTCTGCGAGGGGCTCGCGGCGCCCTCCCCGGGCTCTCCCCAGCACCCTAGGCCAGCGTGTGTTGTCAAAGAAGCAGGACGTGGTGAAGGAGCTCGCTGCTCTGTGAATCCGGGGTGAGATTAATATACAAATATATAGACCTCTCTGAGATCTGGCAAGTGCCAATTAATATTTATCAAGTAGCCACGGCATACATGATACTGAGAATCAATATGCAAAGCCCACCTCGCTGGCACTGGCAAGTCTCCCCTCGGTTCACACCCTGATTCTACGCACGGATAGATGCTCTGTGTGCTCGGAGGTCCCTGCCCGGGTGGGCGAGCCCACTAGGAGGGTAGACTGGCATCGATACAAGTGGCTTCTCGCACTGGGATAACATAGGACTCTCTCTCTCTCTCTTTTTTTTTTTTTTTTTTGGACTGGGGATTGAACCCAGGGGCGTTCAAACTCCAAGTTTCACCCCTTTTTATTTTTATTTTGAAACAGGGTCTCGCTAAGTTACCGGGTGCTGGCCTTGAACCTGTGATCCTCCTGTCTCAGCCTCCCAAGTACTGGGATTACAGGCGTGTGCCACTGAGCCTGGCACAATGTAGGATTCTTGACCAGGTGTCATCAACGCCATGTCCTCCACTGGGGGACAGTGTGGAAATAGCCCAGATGGGGCTCCCCTTCACAAAGACCCCTTAGAAGGGTCTCCCTCGCTAAGCTCTTCTTAGCTCTCCCTGGAGCTTGATAGAAAAGTCCTGCTCTCCATTGAAAGTCAGCATCTAGAAGGTGGGGGTGGCGCACGCCTGTAATCCTAGTACGTGGGGGGTTAAAAGAGGAGAATTAGAGGTTCGAGGCCAGCCTCAGCAACTTAGCAAGACCCTCAGCAGCTTAGCAAGACCCTGTTTCAAAATTAAAAATAAAATAGGACTGGGGGTGTAGCTCGGAGGTAGAATGCCCCTGGGTTCAATCCACGGTACCAAAAAAGATGAAAGTCAGTGTCTCCCATGACCTTCCACATCCTGGTATTCTAACTGGGATGGCAGGCCGTGGCAGGGGCTAGGGGCACGTAGAATATCCTGCCGCCCACTGGCAGGCTGAGCCCCTCCAGCGGATGCCTCAGGGCCCCCTCCCAGAAGAACAGAGCAGAGCCGACTCCGAGAGCGGGGCTCTAGAAGGAGAGGGACGCCCCTTCCTTCAGCTTGTCACCCCGCTTGTTGACAACCCCATTGAAAACAGACCTCGCCGTCTCTGTGAAGTGCGCTCCGTCTCCCATTCACTCCTCTCTCAAGACAGTTTTTGAAAGGCGAAAAGTCTGGAAAACACACGGGCTGCCACCCCTGGCCCATCACACTGAGGGAGAGGGGCCCGGGCAGGGTGAGCCGGGCTGACGGGCCTCCTCACCTGGCCCCATGGTGCACCGCCTCCAATTAAATCAAAATGGTTTGTTTTTAATGGTCTTTTACACTGACAAGTGGGCGATCATTTTGGGCCCACTAGCTGTCAGGGAACCGAGGCAAATCCTCCGTTGATAATGCCCAATGCTTCCAATTAGGAGCCGCGGCCGCTCCTGGCGCGCTAACGATTCCCCAGCCACCCCCCAGGCCCCTTTGGCGCGCCTGTTTCTTCTGCCTCCTCTGCCGCAAATTACTGACACAAAACGGAAGGCCCCTCGTCTCCGCCGCCACGCCAGGCCCGGGCCCTGTTGGGTTTAATGAGCCGATGGAAGTTTCGTGGCTCCGGCGCTAAATTCTTTTCTTGTTTGACAGCTGCTCGGCTAAGGCGAGTGTTGACCTTATAAAAGATTTAGTGTTTCTCATTATTTTCTGTCAGGCTTCACAGGTGATGGCTGGGCGGTTATCATTTGCATCCGGGGGTGCGTGCGTGCACACGCGTGTGAGATGGGGCTCAGGGATGGAGAGGGGAAAGGGGAACAGAAGGGGTCTTTCTCTCCCCACATCGCACTTGGCCAGTGCACAGGGGCTTCTGGCTTGACATTCTCCTGGGGCTGGGGGGCTTCAAAGAGAAGCTAAGATGCGAGGCCGAGGTGACAGGTGGCTCTAAGGCTCTGCAGGGAGGCCAGGCGGAGGCACAGGAGCAAGCCCACGCACAGTGAGGCAGCTCACCTCCCGAGCCTGGGGGACCGCAGCCGCAGCCCAGCCACAGACAGGTACTGGGAAAAAGGACCATCCCAGCCAGACTGGGGGCTGAGGACGGCTTTAGGGTCACACTCAAGATTTCATGGGGGGGGGCTCACTCTTTCCTTATAGGCCCCAGTTAAAGCATCGCTGGCAAATTCCCTGCCCCTGCTCTGCACCCTGTACAAGGAGGTAATGGTTCTAAAAAGCAAAATCGCTGAGAAATAATAAATGGCACCTATTATTCTCCCTTGAGATGGTTATGGGAGCACTTCTTAGTCCTTCTTTTGTCCCCGCACCCATGCCAAATTGGAGCGGCTCTGTGACTAACAAGGCTCGAGGGAGTCCCTGCGGGGCCTTCGCCAGCCCCGCCGGCCTCCTTCTCTTTTCTTCTAATCTCTCTCTTCTCCCTTTGCTCCATCCTATCTGCTGACCATCCCAGGTGCAGGTGACCCACAGAGGGAGACAGAGTGACAGCCCCATTGATCGCTGTTACCATGGGAGCCTCTATTTTGATCTCCTAGAGCAAAATCACGGCACTGTCTCCCACCCGTGCCTGTGGCAGACCTTGCTAATCAATCCCCGAATCCTTTTTCATGAGCCTAGACTCGCCTTAGAATATTTTGTAATAGAACACGGCCATCAGCCACCACCGGCCTATTAGAGCTCATAGTTGAAATGAAATGGTACCTCCGTGCTATCCCTGCCTCAGAGGGACCATTTAAATTTTTAAATGAATTGTTAAGTATTCCTAAATTCTCTTTTTTATGCTGTATTAAGATGATATTTATTTAAAGGGAAATAAAATACAGCATATTAAAGAAAAACAGATAAATTGGAGTTCACCAAAATTAAAAACTTTCGGGCTCCAAATGATACTATCAAGAAAGTAAAGCCAGTTGTGGTGGCTCATGGCTGTAATCCCAGTACTTGGGAGGCTGAGACAAGAGGACCACAGGTTCGAGGCCAGCCTCAGCAACTTATACCAAGGCCCTCTGCAACTTAATGAGGCCCCAGTTTCAAAATAAAATAGGGCTGGAGGTGTAGCTCAGAGGTAGAATGCCCCTGTGTTCAATCCCCAGTACTACACACAGAGAAAAACAAACAAATAAAAAAGAAAAGAAAAAAAAAGAAAGAAGGAAACTGGGCAAGGTGGTGCACACATGTACTTGGGAGACTGAAACAGGATGATCATAGGTTTGAGGCCAGCCTCAGCAACTTAGCAAGACCCTCAGCAACTTAGCAAGACCCTGTTCCAAAAAACTTTAAATTTTTTTGGTTTTGTTTTTAAAAGGGCTGGGGTATAGCTCGAAAGTAGAACGTGCCTGGGTTCAATCCCCAGTACAAAAAAAAAAAAAAGAATTAAAAAGGGCTGCGGGTATAGTTCAGAAGTAGAATGCCCCTGGGTTCAATCCTAGTACCACAAAATGAAAACATTAATTTAAAAAAAAAGAAAGTGAAAAGAAAACCTATAGAATGTGAGAAAATTTTAGCAAATCATATATCTGATACGGAACTTATACCTACGGATACATAAATTATTCTTACAACTCAGTAATAATAAATAACCTAATTTCAAAATGGGGAAATGATTCAAATAGTCCTTACTTCAAAGGTGATGTACGGATCGCCAATTAACACACAGAGGGAGGCGCCACGTCAGGAGCCCTAAGGGAAATGCGAATCAAGGTCACAGAGAGATGCCGCCTGGCGCCCACTACGATGGCCATGGCAGGACAGACAACTACAAGGGTTGGCAAGAATGCATACGTGTGTTCCTGGTGCAAATCAAAAATGACGCGGTCGCTTTGAAAAATACTTTGGCAGTTCCCCAAAAGGCAGAGTCCCGTATGGCCAGCAATTCTGCTCCTGGGTATCTACCCAAGAGAAATGAAGACACACATCCACACAAAAACGTGTGCACAAATGTTCCCAGCAGCAGATTCATACGAGGAACAAATGGAAACCACTCAAACATCCATCGGCAGGTGAATGGATAAACAAGATGTGATCCATCCACGCGATGCAATATTATTCACCCAGGAAAAAGGAATGAGGTGCTGATCCTCGCTACAGCCTGGATGTACCTTGAAGACATGCTAAGTGAGGAAAGCCCATCACAGAAGAACACGATGGTATGATTCCATGGATACGCTGGGGAAAATGGGCCAATCCACAGAAACAGGAATTGGGGAAGCCAGGGTGGGGCGGGGGAGGGGAAGGGAGTGAGCGCTAGTGGGCACGGTCTCTCTGGGGGAGGGATGAAAATGTGCTAAGCTTCGATTGTGACTGTGAATAGACTAAAATGATTGACTTTTACACTTTGAATGGGTGAATTTTATGGTATCTACATTATATCTCAATAAAGCCGTTATAAAAACCGGGTGCAGTGGCGCACGCCTGTAATCCCAGTCCTTGGGAGGCAGAGACAGGAGGATCGCAGTTTCGAGGCCAGCCTCAGCAACTTAGGGAGTTGTTTCAAAATAACATGGGTGGGGGGTGTAGCTCAGTGGTAGAACACCCCTGGGTACAATCCCCAGTACCAAAAAAGAAAAAGAAAGAAGGAAAAGAAAAAAGAAAAATAATGCTGTTACAAAAGTCAGGTTGCTTGAAAAAGAAATCCCTTGAGTTGGAAGAGCGATCGTCGCCCACACGATCTTTGAGCCACCGTGATGGGGCCTCAGATGATGGGGGTATCTGGCGTGCTCTCAGCTCCCCACAGTCCGAATCCTAAAACACTCAGCCGCGGTGTCTGGGCCTAGAGGTCGGTGGCAGGCGCAGACCCACGCCCACCTATGCTCAGGCATATTTTCATTTAATTTTTTTTGTGTGTGTGTGGTACCGGGGATTGAACGCAGGGGCGTTCTACCTCCGTGCTACGCCCCCGGCCCTATTTTTTATACTTTATTTTGAAACCGGGTCTCACGAAGTTGCGGAGGGCCTCACTAAGTAGAGAGAGAGAGAGAGAGAGAGACAGGGAGGGAGAGAGAGAGAGAGAGAGAGAACGCTCACGCGCGCATGCACAAGCTGAGGCTGGCTGCGAACCCGGATCCTCCGGTCTCCGCCTCCCAAAGTACTGGGATTACAAGTGTGCGCCACCACGCCCGGCTCAGGCATATTTTCACTGCGCCGTTTTAACTCCAACTGCTGCTGGCTGGCCTTGGGAATGATCCAGAGGCATTGGTACGGCTTCTGGAAATTACAAATCGATTCTCATATTCAGAAGCATAAATGCCCAGGTTTTCTTCTGCCCCAGTAAGTCACTGAGGAGCACAGACCTGGCTTCCTGCTCGGGCTCTGTGCTTCCTGGGGCCAGTGTCTTAGTCTTCCTGGACTTCAGTCCCCTGTCCTGTCAAAAGAGGGCGGCCCTCTCCCCCCCACCTCAGAGGGTGGTCGCTCCTCCCCACTCACCTGCCTGCCGCAGCCTGCAGTTTCTGGGGCGACCCAAGACCTTGTGGGGAGGCAGGAAGTTTGTTTCACAGCCTGGGTTTGGATGTTCTTTGAAGTCACAGCGTGTGTCTGCAGGGAGGGTCAGGCGCTGTGTCCTTGCTCCGTCTATTTTTGGAACACAGAGAAATTAGAGCCAGTAGCAGAATAACAATTTAGGGGACCAGATGTCTCGGGAGAGATCGCTACCCTCATTAATTACTTAAGCTACAACCTGCTAAGTCAGAGCGGAGGACCCGCCTGCTCCCCGCCGGGGTCTCGCATGGATTTGTGTTCTGCCGCGGCCTCTGACCTCCAGCTGCCCCTCACTTGACAGAAATTACTGACCTGGGACTGATCCATAATTTCCAAGTGCGTCTCATTAGAGGAGACAGCCTCTCAATCTTTACAGCAAAATCTCTCTCCTAGTCACCTGAGCACTTGTCACTTAAAAAAAAAACTAAACTAAAATTTCTCTGGCTGTCATTTTTTTTCCCTAAGCTCTTTGACAGATTTTTTTTTAATTTTCTTCTTTTTTTTTTTAAATCTGGCTATCTTCCCTCCGAGCCTCCCTTCTGCCTTCTCAGACCCCAGACCTGCCTCCGGAAGGCTTGGTGTTGGGGATCACGGTGTGGCTCATGAGAGGGGACCGAGGGTCAGCTGGCCCAGCAGTGGGATGGGTCAGAGGCTGGGACTCTTTTTTTTTTTTTTTGCGGTACCGGGGATTGAACGCGGGGGCGTTCTACCTCCGCGCTACACCCCCGGCCCTATTTTTTATGCTTTATTTTGAAACCGGGTCTCACGAAGTTGCGGAGGGCCTCACTAAAGAGAGAGAGAGAGAGACAGGGAGAGAGAGAGTGAGAGCTGAGGCTGGCCGCGAACCCAGATCCTCCGGTCTCCGCCTCCCAAAGTACTGGGATTACAAGCGTGTGCCACCACGCCAGGCTGGGACTCTTAACAGGCACCATGGAAAAGCTGCTCTGCCTGTGAATCTGCATGCACAGTGGTGGGTTTGGGCTTTTCCAGCCATGTGGGGACACACACACACCATTTCTCTGGCATGGTTGTCCAAGAAGCCACAGGCCTGACCCTCTCTGGGGGAGGAGGCTTAAGAGCAAACCCACTGCCCTCCTCCCCCCCAAGGACCCCACAGCTGATGCTACCTGAACCCCCACCTGTACAGAGGAGGAGCAAGATGAGAGGCTAGGAGAGAAAATGGAAATGCTGTTCGCTCTGTAGCAAGAGGACCTGAGCCGGGCGTGGTGGTGCACGCCTGTCATCCCAGTCCTTGGGAGGCTGAGACAGGAGGATTGCAGGTTCGAGGACAGCCTCAGCAAGTAGTGAGACTCTTATTCACCTAGCGAAACCCTGTTTTCAAAATAAAAATAAAATTGGGTTGGGGGTGTAGCTCGGAGGTAAAATGCCCCTGGGTTCAATCCCCAGCACCAGAAAAAAAATAAAAAATAAAAAAGGGGACCAGAGGGGGCCAGCCCAGCTGAAAGCCACTGCCACTGGCAAGGGGAAGATGGCCACTGCCTGGCCTCCAGTTGGAGCCTCTGGGCCTTGGGTATTTTCTTAGGCATGCAGTAAGTTTAAGGGCAACACTGCTGGGACAATCCGCATAGCCAGTGTCACAAGCCACCGGCTGCTCAGCTTATTTGACAGCACCACTCTACAGTCCAGTGGAACCACACACCAGCCTCTAGCAGACGAAAGCCAAAGCACACAGGAACTCCTCCTAAACAGGCACTTCCTCCTGCTCCCCACACCGGCTTGCCCCAGTCACCTCCCCAGAGTCAGAATGCCCCCGCCTTGTGTTTTCATGCTGGAGAGAGGAAAAGGCCACAGTGCCTTAGTGACTGTCACGGTTTGGATATCGTCCCCTGGAGGAGCTCCGGTACTGACAATGCAAAGATGTCCAGAGGCGAGATGACTGAACCATGAGGGCTCCAACCGCGTCAGTGGATAAATCCATCCAGGGATTAATGGATTTATTGGGTAGTAAGGCAAGCAGGTGGGTGTGACTGGGGGAGGTGGGTCACGGGGGTGTGGTCTTGGGGACTATACATACATGTCCCTTGTCCCTTCTTCTCGTGCTCTCTCTCTCTCTCTCTCTCTCTCTCTGCTTCCTGCTGCTATGTTCTGAGCTCCGCAGACTTGACCCAGCCTAACATGGACTGAAACCTCCCAAACTGTGAGCAAATAAATCTTTCTTCCTCTAAGTTGTGGTCATGCGGTGTCCCGCACGACACAGCAATGAGAACTCTGACTGAAACAGAGACAAAATGGAAGTCCTCCCCACTTCTCTCCCTTGCCCCCCGAGAGGCAAAGCCAGGAGCTCCACCACACAGAGCAGCTTGACTAGATTCACACAAGCTTGAACACGACAGAGAATCATTTTGCATGTTTAAAAATTTTCCTATAAATGGCATCCTGCTTATGTTTCATTCTTGTAACTTTTTCCATAACTTTGTCTTCATACAACCTTGTGTTTTGGGGATTTATTTATTTATTTATTTATTTACTTACTTTGCAGTACTGGGGATTGAACCCAGGGGCATTCTACCTCCAAGCTACACCCCCAGCCCTATTTTTTTATTCTTTATTTTGAAACTGGGTCTCACTAAGTTGTGGAGGGCCTCACTAAGTAGCTGAGGCTGGCCACGAACCCGGATCCTCCGGTCTAAGCCTCCCAAGTACTGGGATTACAAGCATGTGTCACCACGCCCAGCTATGTTTGGGGATTTAGACCGTCTGTTCAGATGGATCAGGAGTAGCGCTGGTCAACAGAACCCTGGTCATTACATGCGGGGCTACCGAGCACAGGCAGCGTGGCTAGTGCCCCTGAGGAACTGAGTGTGTGTGTGTGTGGTCTGAGGATTGAACCCAGGGGCATTCTACCTCTGAGCTACACTCCTAGTCCTTTTTATTTTGAAATGGTCTCACTAAGTGGCTGAGGGTCTCACTAAGTTGCTGAGGCTGATCTCCAACCTGTGATGCTCCTGTCTCAGCCTCTCAAGTACTGGGATTATAGGTATGCGCCACCGCACCTGGCTTTTCTACTTTAATTTTAGCACATTGAGATTTAAACAGCCACATGGGCCAGGGGCTACCGTGTTGGATGGTACCTCTCTGGAGTGTTGGTTTCAGCTGATGAAGTGTCTGCTGTCAGAACTTATTACCTACCCTCCATGTGCCCAGGCCCCGCTGGTGGACACACTGCAGTCTCCAGGCTCAGCCTCGTGCTGGGATCAGGATGCCTGTACACATTCCCTCATGGATATTTTCAGAAGTTTCTCCAGGTCTACATGTAGACATGGACCTGTTGGCTCATGGGGTATGCACATCCCTCCAACACCAGGCCCCCCTCTAGGTGGTCCCACCAATTAACACCCTCACCAGTCGTGTATCAAAGTTCCCATTTCTAATGTCAGACCATTACTATTATTACCAATCGAATAGTTGTGAAATGATATCTCCTCACTTTCTTTTATTTTTCTCAGCATGGTACTGGAGATTGAACCCAAGGGCGCTCTACCACTGAACTACACACTCATTTCTTTTTATTTTGAGACAGGGTCTCGCTATGTTGCCCAGGCTGGCCTTGAACTTGCAATCCTTCTGCCTCAGCCTCTCAAGTACTAGAATTACAGGCATGCACCACCACACCCAGCTTTAAAATAAAATTTAAAAAGGGCTGAGGGTGTAGCACAGTGGGAGGACACCACTGGGTTCAACTCCTAGTACTACCAAAAAAAAAAAAAAGAAGAAGAAGAAGAAAGAAAAGAAATAAGTAACAACTGTAACCGATAAAATCTCTTGGAAATTTAAACACATACTTACAGATAACTTGGGGATCAAAGAAGAAATGCAAACAGAAATTAGATTAAAAGAGAACTGAGCAAAAATAAATACACTTAAAACTGGTGAGATGAGCTAAAAGATAATTTAGAGGGAAACACAGTTGCTAATGCTGCTATGGAAATGCCAGTATTAGAAAAATAAAGATGAAAAGCTAATTGGCTAAGCAGACAACTCTAGATGCTAGAAAAAGAACGGTGGTGCAAACTCAAAGGAAGGGGAGGAAGGGAAATAATGAGCTTATGAACAAAATTAATAGAATGTCAAAGGTGCAACCAAGGGTCCTCACCAAAGGAAGACCCATGTCATCGAAAGTCGATGAGAGGCTGGTGCGGTGGCGCACGCCTGCCGCTCTAGTACTTGGGAGGCTGAGACAGGAGGATCGCAGGTTCGAGTCCAGCCTCAGCAACTTAGCAAGACTGGGTTTCAACATAAGAAATAAAATAGGGCTGGGGGTGTAGCTCAGAAGTAGAAGGCCCCTGGGTTCAATCCTCAGGATTGATTGCAAAGAAAAAAAAAAAAGGAGAGAGAGAAAGAAAGAGGATCAGAAAAGTGTGGATACTCCCAAAGGAGTGGAGAACTGGAGCCCAGGGCTCTCGTGCCAGACAGGAGGGACGGGAGGTGGGCAGAGCATGGCGCCAAGGAAGGCTTTGAGCTGGCTGTGGCCTCAGCTCTGCGTGGGGCTCACGGGAGCCTGAGCACCACCTCCCACCTTTGTCTGCGCCTTGGGGTTTCCATCCCCAGCATGGGAGAGTTGGATTCCATGGTTCCTGACATCTCCGCCAACCTAACTTCTTATTGCAACCTAGCTGCAGAGAGGCGGAGGAGGTCGCCGGGGAGGGACGCCTCCAAGTCTCTCCAAGGCTGCAGGCTGCTCACCGTCTTGCTTTCAAGTCCTCAGATTCACCTGGATTCCTCCCCCTCCGGGCTTTGGTTGATCCCTCCTGCCTGGGACATTTTTCCTCTCCCTTTCCCCTGGGCAAGCCCCCCCATCCTCCCTAAAGGTCCTTCCTGCCCCCCCCCAGAGTTAGAATTCCTGGTCTGTGCAATCCTATTCAACCCCTCTTGCATAACTGTCGTTTGATCATTGCATGCTTAGTGTGTCTGGTGACCTCTCACGACATATCATAGGCCACTCTGACCAGGGCCTGGCCTGTCTTCCTCCCTGGCTCACTGGCTGGTGTAGAAACGTCTGTCCTCTGCGCAGTGCTATTCAGCTCTGCCCGGTGTTCCCTTTTTAAACATACATTTATTTATTTATTTATTTGTTTGTTTGTTTATTTATTTATTTTTGGTACTAGAAGTTGAGCCCAGGGGCATTCTACCTCTGAGCTACACCCCCACCCCTTTTTATTTTGAAACAGTCTCATTAAGTTGCCAAGACTGACCTCGAACCTGCGATCCTCCTGTCTCAGCCTCCCAAGTACTGGGATGACAGGCGTGCGCTGCTCAGTGCTCTGTATTTAAACAGGCCGGGTGCCCTGCAAAGGGTAAGGCCGCCCCGCCTGCCGGCGGCTCCGGGGCTGCTGGCGGGCTGTGGCACTCGCCTCTTATTTACCTGCATTGACCTTACAGCGTCTCAGCTCCATTCAGCAAAGCTGTCTCCTGCCAGAGCCATTACAATTTCTTAGCTCCAGGCAGACAGAGCGCAGATGGCTTAATTTAGAAGCATCTCAGAAGGAATTCCTTACTCCAAAGCTCTTCATCCTTGGACTCCGGGGGCCGCGGGGTCGTGACCACACAGGGGCTCCAGGCCTGACTTGCTCTTTTTGGAGGGGGAGTGTGCGTGCGAGGGACAGGAGTCAAGGGACAGGAGCCACGGCCTTCCCGCCTGCCGCTGCCCCTCCGCTGGCTCCAGGAGCGGTTACTAAGAGATGGTGAGCCTCGGGCCCAGGAGCTCAGACCTCGACTCCCGTGGCCCTGGGTTCAGTCTGTGAAACCCGGGGCAAGTGACGGAAGCTTCTGGGACCCCTGTTTTCTCATCTGCAAAATGGAGCCAGTGCTGGTGCCGAACTCATCAGGCCATTGTAAGGCTGCTGTGAAATCAGTGCACAGCGCCTGGTCCCTAGCACGGGTGTCCTGACACCCAGCAGCGTTTCCCAGCGCTGTAGTGTTGCTGGTGGGAAGGAGCCAGAGGTGCCCAGGTTCCGTGGAGCTCGAGCCCGCGCCTCAGATGAGCACGTGCCCTGAGACTCCGGTGGAAGCAGGAATCCATCAACGATGGAGGCCGCGGGCCCCACGCTTTCTGCCTGCCCCCCATCAGTCCAGCCGCTGAGTGGGAAGCAGGTACCAGAATGGGTGTGGCCGGTCGCTGGGGTGTGCCTCCCAGGCCCAAAACACACCTTTAGAAAACCCAGGGGGAGCTGGGCAGGGTGGTGCATGCCTGTAACCCCAGTACTTGGGAGACTAAGACAGGAGGATCGCAGGTTCAAGGCCAGCCTCAGCAACTTATCGAGACCCTATTTCAAAATAAAACAATTTAAAAGGGGCTGAAGCCAGGTGTGGTGGCACATGCTTGTAATCCCAGTACTTGGGAGGCTGAGACTGGAGTATCACAGGTTCACGGCCAGCCTCAGCTACTTAGTGAGGCCATCTACAACTTAGTGAGACCCTGTTTCAAAATAAAGAATAAAAAACATAGGGCTGGGGGTGTAGCTCGGAGGTAGAATGCCCCTGGTTTCCATCCCCAGTACCACAAAAAAAAGTAAATAAAAGGGGCTGGGGGTGTAGCTCAGTGGTAGAGCGCCACTGGATTCAATCCCCCGTACCAAACAAACAAACAAAAATACAAAACAAAACAAAACTATCCATACCAAAAAAAGTAACAGAGCACAAGGAAACTTTTGAGAACAATGAGTGTGTTGTTTCCCTTGTGACGATGGTTTCTTGGGCACACGCCTATGTCCATGCTCATTAAATTGCACACGTTAAATAGGTGCAAATTTTGTATATCAATTATATCCAATAAGGCTATTAACTTTTTTTTTGGTACTGAGGGTTGAACCCAGGGGCGTTCTACCTCCGAGCTCCACCCCCCAGCCCTATTTTTTATTCTTTATTTTGAAACAGGGTCTCACTAAGTCGCAGAGGGCCTCACTAAGTAGCTGAGGCTAGCTGCGAACCTGCGATCCTCCTGTCTCAGCCTCCCAAGTACTGGGATTACAAGTGTGCGCCACCACGCCCGGCTGGCTATTAAATTTTTTAAAAATAGGAGGTGCCGGGCGTGGTGGCCCACGCTTGTATTCCCAGTACTTTGGGAGGCGGAAACCGGAGGATCCGGGTTCGCGGCCAGCCTCAGCTCTCTCTCTCTCTCTCTCTCTCTCTCTCTCCCTCTCCCTCTCTCTCCCTCTCCCTCTCCCTGTCTCTCTCTACCTAGTGAGGCCCTCTGCAACTTCGTGAGACCCGGTTTCAAAATAAAGTATAAAAAATAGGGCCGGGGGTGTAGCACGGAGGTAGAACGCCCCTGGGTTCAATCCCCGGTACCGCAAAAAAAAAAAAAAAAGAGGAAAATTATGATGGTGGCACCGTTACATGGAAAGCCATGTTTTACGCATTTTATAAAATCGGACGTAAGTTATGATTATGAAAACACACACATGAATAAGATGCCGTGTTCTAAAAAACAAAAGCAAACAAAACAGCCCAGTGACCGGCCACCAGGGACTGGACTATTGCCAATTTGAACACCTCCAAAGACTACAGGGGACTAAGAATGAGCGGGCTGGACCCCCTAATCCGCGGGGTGCCCCCAAGGCCCCCAGGGACGTACCACACCAACCTTACTGAGCATCTCCAGCTGCCTTTTGGGAGCACAGGTGTCAGGAATATGTGTCCTGGTATAAAACTCAAGCCATCACAGCCAGAGGGGACACAACGGTGTCCTCTGAAAGCCTTCGCTGCCGGCTCTGTGCTTCCTGCACGGCACACAGGGTCTCCTCTCTTCTCCGTGACTCTGAGGCTCCCAGGGGATTCTCTTTTCTGAAGCTGGAGACTGAGCTGAGAGCAGATCATAGTGTGATCGATCACGATGAGTTGGGCACCAGATATTCAGCCCCGAGTCCAGGTGGGCGTCAGGTCCGTGGGAAGGGCCCCGCCTGGCCCCGGACGGCTCCGAGCTTTGGGCGGGCGCTCCTGAAACCCTGGACGGGCTGCGGGCAGGATGGCTCCGGGAACACTGCCCTAGTGGGTCTATCGAGAGACTTGCAAAGTGACCGCAAACCTCCTGAAAGGGCCTGCACTTTGGGGGATGTAAGGACTTGGGGGTACTATTTGTTTTCCAGAGGAAGGGGGTATCTGTGGCTTTCTCTATCCCCTAGGGAGTAAAAAAAGGTCACTCAGGAATAACCAATCTACTCAACATCATTTGACTTCGAGGGTTCCCATTGAGTCCCCACGACCCCGCCTCCTTTCTCTCTTGGGAGTCGGAGCAGGGAACACCCCAGACACAGCATGGGCTATGGCTGCCGCAGAATGTTCTGGAAAGAATCCAAAACTTAGAGCCTAGAGGATGGGGAGAGGCCTCAGACAGAATTTCTCTGCCCCCATTCCTTGTGGGGCCAACCCTAAAGCAAACCCTGCTCTGACCCTCAGTTTCCTTATCCGTAGCAATGGACCTGATCCCAATCTAATTCTACTGGGCACTGGGCAGAGACTTTCCCCTACAAGTTGTTGTTGGTCTTCTCCCCTCCTCCTCTTGCTCCTCCTCCTCCTCCTCCTCCTCCTCCTCCTCCTCTTCCTCATTCTCTTCTTCTTCTTCACCAGGAATTGAATTCAGGGGCATTCTACCTCCAAGCTACAAAGCTACACTCTCAGCCCTACTTTTTTAAAATTTTGAAACAGGGTCTCACTAAGTCACTGAGGGCCTCACTAAGTTGCCAAGGCTGGCCTCAAACCTGCAGTCCTCCTGTCTCAGCCTCCCAAGTAATGGGATGACAGACGTGTACCGCCACGTCCGGCTACAGCTATTTTTATCATTATTATTATTCTAAGATTGAAGCAGGGTGGACATGGTGGAGAAGGGGAGAGTCTGGAACGAGCCCCACCCACCTGCTCTTGCCTCTGTCTGCAGGTGGGTGCTCATCTTGATACGTTCCCCACCGAGGCGGATCGCCAGCGAGCATTCAAAGCCCAGCATGAAGAGCGTGCCGTGCGCCAGGGGACCCTGCGGATGGGCAACTACACCCACCCCTAGCCCCCTCCCGCCAGGAGAAGTCGACACGGTGGAAAACTCCCACCTTCCTGCCCCAGCTGCAGTGAGACTCTCCCCCACTGAATGCGGGCCGTGCACTGCGAGCACTCAATTCAGGTCTTAGGTTAATTGTTCTTGGTAAGTTCCCCCTTAGGTTAGCCAACACTAGCTCACCCTGCCTCCGCAGCCCTGCCCCGGGACTCGTCCTCGGGCAGGCCCACTCCTGTTTCTCTTCTCAAGGCGTCACCTGACAAGACAACACCCTAATGACAGGGCGGTTTTGAAAACTCCAGGCGAAGGGTCCACTCCACAGCTCTGCCCACTAGGTGTTAAGAATGACCTGTGCGTTTCCCTCAGCGTGACAGTGACGTGCTTTGAAAGCCCTCATTTTTATATTCCAAACGTGAGTTTTAATTGCTCTTTTTGGAATGCTTGGTGTCTCACCACAGTAGAATTCTCTCCCTGGTACCCCTGACAGCAGGAAGCCCCAATGGGTCATTACACAGGCCAGCCCCGCCCCCTCCGTGCCAGGCCTGTCAATCAGGAGGCCAGGCCCCAGGACCAGCTGGCTGTCCCGAAGGAGACAGCCTTCCAGGAGACGGAGGGGGCTGCGGGGGCAAACTCCTGGGTATTTCTTAATTCAGTCGATCTGCAGGTCCTTTGGTTTCTCTCCACAAATGATATGCCGATCTATTTTAAATTTAAAAGGCTATTTGTCCTCTTCCTCTTGTGTCTTTGTAAACCAATAAACCCCTGAGTGGTGAGTGAACGAAACTGAGACTCCTCGGATGTTGCTGTTGCTGCGTGGAGACTTTCCAAGGCGCGCTAACCTCCAACACGTACCCACAGTGCCTCGCCTGAGTAAGGCAGCTTCTTCAGTTTCTAAATAGTATTTCCAAGTCGGGTGGCGCACACTTGTAATCCCAGTACTTGGGAGGCTGAGATGGGGAGGCCGCAGGTTCGCGGCCAGCCTCAGATACTTAGTGAGGCCCTCTGCAACTTAGTGAGACCCTGTTTCAAAATAAAGAATAAAAAATAGGGCTGGGGGTGTAGCTCGGAGGTAGAATGCCCCTGGGTTCAATCCCCAGTACCAAAAAAAATTTAAAAAAAAGAAATATTATTTAGAAGCACATGCTTGTAATCCCAGTACTTGGAAGGCTGACAAAGGAGGATCGCAGGTTCAAGGCCAGCCTCAGCAACCTAGCGAGACCCTGTTTCAAGATAAAAACTAAAATAGGGCTGAGGGTATACCTCAAAGGTAGAATGCCCCCGGGTTCAATCCCCAGTACCACAAATAATAATAATAATAATAATAATAATATAAATAAAGAGATCTGGGGGTGTAGCTTGGAGTCAGAACGCCCCTGGGTTGGATCCTTAGTACCAAAATTAATAAATCAATAAATAACATTTCTAGTCTGAGGATTCCTGAGCATTGATCTTCAACCTGAAGTTCTCCCCAGAATTCCAGAGTCCTGTGCCCCACTGCTACCCCATGTCTCCACTTGGGGGTCTGGTGTTCAGTCTCACCAGGTTTGTTTTCCCATCAACCCCGCTTCCCCGTATCCTTCCAGCTCATAAATGAGACCCCCGTCCGCTGGAGCCAGTGACCATCATCGCTCTGTTCCCTGGCCTCGCACGCCTAGTCCATCAGCTGCCTAACACCACACCTGCACAACCACAGCCAAGTCAGCCCGGGCCGCCATCTCCACTCCCACCACCCCAGACGGAGCCCTGGCCCTCTCCCTGGGGGACTGCGGCAGGCTCCTGGACCACGCCCCTGCTTCCTGGCTCCTCACAACCTGTTCAATCTTCAGTCCCTCCCAAAGGAAAACCCGAAGGCCTGCAGCTCCAGGGGCCAGGCCCAGCCCTCCAGCGCCACCTCCCCCTCGGCCCCTCTCCTTGCTACTTCCTGCCCCCCCCCCTTGGGCTCTGTTCTTGTTTTTCTCTCTGCCTGCAACACTTGAGCCCCGCTTGTCACCTGCCTCCTCCCTGCCACTCAGATCTTAGCTGAGTCCCTGCTCCAAGACCTTCCTTGAAACAGCCCCAGGTAAATTCACACCGCTGTTTTATTCTTGGCAGAGCAGCAACCCCACTCCAGTTCTTTACTTGCTGGCTGCCTGTCTTCGCTCAAGAAGGGAAACTGCCCGTCCCCCACCAGAAGTCTAACGTCCCAGGGCTCAGATCCCACGGGGCTGGCCGGCGTCTGGCGCCTGCTCACTGCTTACCTGTGGTGGCCGCCAGCGGGGCAGGGAGGTGCCCGATGCTATACTGGTGGCTACCCGAGGTCCTGGACTGTTGCTTCGGCACAGATCCGAGTGAGCGTCCTCATCCCCTCCCCCACACACCATGCACACCACAGCCCATCAGAAGCCGATTCGAAAATGTGCCACATACTGACCCCTCCGGAACCTGGATCAACAGGGCCTTGATGAATGCCACCCCCCATGAGCCTGCAGCCCCACCCACACCCAGAACCAGAGGGAAGCGGGCAGCCCCACCCATTTGGCTCAATCCGCCCCGACCCACTCTGAGCAGCCCAGCCTGGCAGTGGAGAGCCCGGGCCGGCCACCAAGTGGGGCAGCAGCGTCCAATACCGCGCCTCTGTGGCTGAGAGCACGAACCCAGCTCCGCAGAGTCATTTCTGCAGGACCGTGAGCAAGTGTCCCAGCTTCTCTGTGCCTGTCTTTGAAGCAGGACCCGGCACATCACAGGAGGCTTCCTCGAGGTAAAGTAGATAACAGTGACCTTCAAGAATGTGTATAACATGCTGGGCGTGGTGGCACACGCCTGTGATCCCAGTACTTGGGAGGCTGAGACAGGAGGATTGCAGGTTCAAAGTAGCCTCAGTATCTTAGTGAGACCCTCAGCAACTCAGTGAGACCCTGTTTCAAAATAAAAAAATAAGCCAGGCATGGTGGTGCACGCTTGTAATCCCAGTACTTGGGAGGCAGAGACCGAAGGATCCAGGTTCGTGGCCAGCCTCAGCTATTTAGTGAGGCCCTCCACAACTTCGTGAGACCCGGTTTCAAAATAAAGGATAAAAAATAGGGCTTGGGGTGTAGCACGGAGGTAGAACGCTCCTGGATTCAATCCCTGGTACCGCAAAAAAAAAATAATAATAATAATAAAATAAATAAAAAATAAAAAGGGCTGGGGGTGTGGCTCAGAGGTAGAATACCCCTGGGTTCAATTCCCAGTACCAAAAAAAAAAAAAAAGAATGTGTACAACGTAATCAGCACAGGGTCTGGCACTTTTAAGCTACAGATAAATATGAATTTGTGTTTTCTTATTACTAAAACACACTGGGAAGACGTGGAAACCAGAGAATGATAGGAAACAGGTACATCACACAGGTATTTTGAACCCAGGCCACCGTTTATTTATTATTTATTATATATATTTTTTGCTCTGAAATCCTCTGTGGCATGGGGAGGGGGCATATCAAGAGGCAGAAGAGTTTCCCAAAGGGCCCAGCCTTGGCTCGTGCTCAGAGGGTGGGCCCGGCCCCCCTCTGCAGAGATGCCCACCTGCCAGCAGCCCTGCCAGGCCTGCTCCGCTCTGGGAACTCTCGTTTGTTTACCCACCACTTGCCCCACACGCGTGCCACATGCCAGGGCTGGGACAGAGGCCCTGGGATCAGCGAGCACCCTGCATGCTCTCTAGGGCCCGCACCCTGGGGTCCTCCTGTCCAGGCCCGCCGCCCGGGTGGAGAGGCCCTCAGCTCCTTGTCCTACAGCGCCACCCACTGGCCAGTCTGAGTCAGAGGCGGCCGAGGTTCCTAACCTTCCTTCCCCGCAGCCTTCCCTCCCCTGGCAGCTTGGTTCTTCCCTCATTAATTATTTGAGCCCACACAAAGCCCCAGGTCTGAGTCAGTCTGATATCTCCTCCTTGGGGATCCTGTCCCATTGGCAGAACCCCTGTCCTCACTTGAGCCTGGCGTGGGGGAGGGCGTACAGCTGCCTGCCTTTCCTGAGCAGGATGGAGTTCCAGAAGATTCCAGCCTGGGGGCCTTGGGATTCGGCTTGTTAACCTCCCTTCACCACCATCGCCCCAACTTCACAGACAGCAAACAGACGTGGAAAGAGGCCAGGGTCCGCTCCATAAGGGAAGCCAGCAAGTTGTCCCAAGCGGGTGACATCTACTGCGTGTTCCAGAGCCTCCCCCAAAAAACTACTTCTCCATTAAAGATGCATGAAAGCGGGGAGAGCTTAGCTTTCCGTCCCGGGTCCTCCTATCTATCACACGCCAGCAAACGGCGCGTGAGGACGGGCATCGCAGAAGCACAGCCTCGCAGCCAGGTTCTGACTCGTCCCCCACCGCTTGGCGTTGGGGAACATTCAACCTCCTGGCTGGGCTTCTCAGAAACCCCCCTTAAACGAAGAGGCCCTGGTGTGCTGTCTGCAAGAGGCGCGGGGCGCTGGTCTGGCCTTCCACTGCTCGGCCTGGAATTCTCTGCAGTCCCCTCTGAGGTGGGAGGCCGGCAGTACCACGCCTCTGCGCCCCTGGCAGGAGGGGAGCAGATGCAGGCCTGGGATGCAGGAGCCTTGAGATGGAGCCTGGGGAAAGAATGGCGAAGATGGGAGGGGCCTGACAAACCACCCAGAACCTCCGTGAGAAGACAGAGGGCTGCAGAGCCACTGGGCAGCAGGACCAGGACCAGACCAGACCTCCTGGGTGGTGGGACCAGCTTTCCTTCCATATTGCCCCACACTGCCTTCGGTCTGCTTCCAGATTTATACACTAGCACCCAAACCCCTCATTTACTCAATTCATAATGTGTGTGTGTGTGTGTGTGTATGTATGGTGTGTGTGTGTGTGTGTGTGTGTGTGTGTGGGTGGGTGGGTGTGCTTTAGCCTAATGGTTTTCTTGGCCGGAAGAGAGGAGAGGGGTTCTGGGCCGGCCTGTCGTGAAGGGCTCTCAGCAGGAGTAGCAGCCAATGGGCATGTCTGCTGCCCGCCTGGCAGGGACCCGAGAAGCTGGACGAGGATGCCCTTCAGAACCACAGCTCCAACTCCAGCTCCCAGGGAGGTCCCTGGTCCAGACATGGTTTGGCTTTTGGATTCACCCCTCCCGGCACCCCAACTAATGCTGATTTGGAAACAGCAGATGGAGGGGTGCGGAGATGGCACCTCTTTGTGGCAGCAAGCAGAACCCTGCTTGGGTACTGAGGTGGGCCTGCACTGCAGCCAGGCAGGGTGGCTCCAGCCAGGTTACCCTTATGCACTAACGTGTTCTTTTGACTGCATTTCTTTTTCTTTGGGAAACCCTTTGATGCTTACAATCATTATTGGGGGGGACTAGGTTGCCTTTTTTTTTTGGTGGTACTGGGGATTGAACCCAGGGATATTCTACCTCTGAGCTACACCCCCAGCCCTGTTTTATATATATATATTTTTTTTTTTTTTGAAACAGGGTCTCTTGAAGTTGCTGAGGGCCTCACTAAGTTGCTGAGGCTGGCCTCAAACCTGTGATCCCCCTGTCTCAACCTCCCAAATACTGGGATTACAGGCATGTACCACCATGCCTGGCTAGGTTGCCTTTTTATACAGGTTCCTAGAATCAAATGCAGGTAAATTATAAACTTGAATCTGCAAAGAGGAAACTACCTATTATATATGAACAGGATTTTTAAATATATATATGCAGAGCTGGAGATGAAACCCAGGGCCTCACATGTGCTAGGCAAGCGCTCTACCACTGAGCACACACCCCCGCCCCATGGAGGAGATTTCGATTGATGGGCACCACTGCATTCTGTGAGCTCCATGCGGGTGGGTCCTCTCTGTCACACTCTCTGTGACTTGCCAACATCTAGCATGATTCACAGGATGCAGTGTGTGCTTAATAGAAAGGGAGCAAGGGAGGGAGAAAGGAAGAGAGAGAAGGAAAGAGGGAAGGAAGAAGGAAGGGAGGGAGGGAGGGAGGGAGGAAGAAAGAAAAAGAAAGAATATGTTCTCCTCCTGGTTTCAGGAGCTCCACAGACAGGGCTTTGACCTAAACAAACAGCCTGGTCTGAAGTCCCCATATTTTTCTAGATAACCCATCTACTTGCAAAACAGAGAGATGTTGGCACCCAGGCCTGGCCTCCATCACCCATATCCCCTGCCCCGCTCCACCCTAGAAACTGGCTGTGGTAGGAAGGCCCTGGGCAAAGGAGGGAACGGACTTCTGGGGGGGGGGGCAGGGAGACAAGCCTGGCGGCTCTAACCAGCCCGAGGGAGAAAGCTCCAGCTGTTACGAAGGAGTAGTCACACCATGAATTGTGTAATCACCATTCCTCGGGACCCGAGTCAAGTGCCAAGATTCAAGTAGGCAATAGCATTCCCATGTTATAGCTGGGGGAAAAAACTGTTCAGAAAGCAAACTGCTTTAAAAATAAAAAGTGGAGTGGTACACCCCTGTAAGTCCAGCTACTAGGGAGGCTGAGGCAGGAGGATGGCAAGTTCGAAGCCAGCCTGGGCAATTTAGCAAGACCCTGTCTCAAAATAAAAAAAAAAAATAAAAGGGTTGGGGTTCAATCCCCAGCACCACAAAATTTTTTTAATTAAATATAAATAAATATCTGAGTATGTTGATTCATGCCCATAATCACAGCACTTGGGAGGCTAAGACAGGAGGATCACAGGTTCGAGGCCAGCCTCAACAATTTAGCAAGGCCCTCAGCAACTTAATGAGACCCTGTTTCAGAACAAAAAATAACATAAGACTCGGGGTCTAGCTCAGAGGTAGAACACCCCTGGGTTCAATCCCTAGTACCACACACACACAAAAAAATGTTTTTTTAGGGTCACAGAGAGGGCCTAGGGTGCAAAATTCACCTAACCAAAATTTACAGGGGTGCCCAAAAACTCAGGAATCAAGAAAAAAAAATATATATGTATGGTATGTGTTTGTGGAACTGGAGATTGAACCCAGGGGCATTCAAACTCTGAGCTATCCCTCTAGCCCTATTTTTGTTTTTGTTTTTGTTTTTTTGTTTTGAGATAGGGTCTCAGTAGGTTGCTGATAGTGTCACTGCATTGCTGAGGCTGTCCTTGAACCTGTGATTCTCCTGTCTCAGCCTCCCAAGTACTAGGATTATGGGCATGTGCCACCATGCCCGGCAAGAAAATATTTTAAATATAAATTTTAGAATCCAGGATGGATAAAATATCAATTTTGTTTTCTTTTTTGGTACTGAGGATTGAACCCAGAGCATTCTACCTTCAAGCTACACCCCCAGCCCTATTTAATTTTTTTTTAATTTTGAAACAGGGCTGAAGCTTTGAACATGTGATCTTCCTATCTCAGCCTCCCAAGTAATGGAATTACAGGTGTGCTCCACCATGCCTGGCAAATATTAATTTTTTTGTGGAACTGGTGATTGAACCCAGGGGCATTCTACCTCTGAGCTCCATCTCTAGCCCTATTTTTATTCTTTATTTTGAAACAGGGTCTCACTAAGTTGCGGAGGACCTCACTAAGTAGCTGAGGCTGGCCACAAACCTGTGATCCTCCTGTCTCAGCCTCCCAAGTACTGGGAGCGTGTGCCACCACGCCCTGCTCAAATATCAACATTTTAAATAAAGATTTGTGGGACTTACCAATCCTCACTCTGGATTCCAGAGTCAGGATTCTAGAGTCATCTGGCCAGTTCTGGAGTTGTATCCTTAACCTCCTCATCCCCACGATGCTGCCCCTGGACCCAGCTGTTCAGATGCTTGGATGATGGCATTCACAACAGAGGCCTCAGAATCGTTCTCCAAAAATGCTGAGGCATTTTTGGTACAGGCATGGTAGCACATGCCTATAATCCTAGTACTTGAGAGACTGAGACAGAGGATCGCAGGCTCAAAGCCAGCCTCAGCAACTTAGCGAGACCCTGTTCCAAAATAAAAAAAAGAGCTGGGGGTAGAGCATGGAGGTAGAATGCCCCTGGGTTCAATCCCTGGTACCATATATTTTTTTTAAAAAGTGCTTTCTCCAGCCCCAGGGCTGTGTGGTGTTAGGTAGAGGATGGTGGAGCCGGGGAAAGGAAGCCGGAGAGCCATGGCCCAGCCAGAAGCCCAGGCTCTCCCTGGTCCATCCCTGACCCAAAGCCAAGTCCAAGCCAGGAGCCCCAGGTGGACACAGACGCAGATTCTCCAAGCAGGCTGCTTCTCAGCCGCCTATGGCCTCCCCCGCCCTCGCCCCCCCCCCCTGCGACTCTGACGTTGATGCCTTTGTACCACGGGGAAAGCAGAGGTCCTGGGAGAGACAGGAGCGGTCCAGAGTGGGAACAGGGCCAGTCTTTTGAGAGCTTGTCCCTGCACCTGCCTGCCCTGCCCAGATCTCTTCAGATGGGTGGTCTTGGGCCTTCTAGAGCTCTGGGCCCATGAGAGGCTACAATGGAAGCTGGAATGGCCGTTCTGGGCCCTGGATTAAGACTGCGTGGTCCCTGGAGCCTGGCCCTGGAAGTTTTCTCTCCAGATCCCTTGCCTTCTATCCTTGAAGCCCCCAGCCCCTCTGCTGGCCTTGGGGAGGGGACCAGGAGCTGCTGAGGGCAGGAGGCTGGGGAGACTGGTCCACCCCCTGTTGGGTAAATGGGGCTCAGAGAAGTAGGGAACTTGCCAAGGGCGAAATGCGGAATCCTAGGCTCCTTCCTAGCTAAACAGGAGCTCAGGTGAGCACACAGCAACCTCTCTAGGGCCTCAGACAGGCTGAGACACAAGACCAACCCACATGCTGGAGAAAAGAGGGAGGAGGAGGTACTTTGGTGGAGCTGGAAACACTCAAATAGAGGGGATAAATCCTAAAGTAAATTTCAAACGAAATAAACCACATAGCATGTTTTATGCTGTAATAGACAGCAATAATTCAATACTAATGAGAGTATACTAACGACCTGTTAAATATTCTTGGGCCTCCAAGAAGCTCGGAGAAGCTGGGCAGGGCTGTAGGAAATTGGGGGCCCTTGCTGTTCTTTTCTATCCCCAGAGGTTCCTGCCAGCCTCCCCCTCCTGCTCCCCCACCCTCCGGCTCTGATCCAGTCTCAGCGCCAGACTTGTCCAGGCGGCTTCACTGTCGCTGGGTCCGCTGGGTCAGGGATCCAAACCCCAGCCTAAGACCCAGAAGCCAGAGAGTCCCAGCCTTGTAGCAGCACCTTTCTGGCAGCCGGCCTGGGCAGAGGCTGCTAGGGTTCCACCTACAGCAGACCATGCTGATGCTGCTGGGGCCTGGGAGCCCGGCCCAGGGGCATCACCACTGTTAACAGCCCCCCAAAGGGGGGGTGTCTCCAGACCCAAGTGGGGCCCTCCAGGAGACAAGGTCCTCTGAGCATGCAGACGCAGGCTGGGAGAGCAGAGACCATAGGTGTCTTGAGAGGGAAATGGGGTCGCCAGCGGCCCAAGCTGGGGGCTGGCAGGGAAGGGCCAGGGCAGCCTCTCTCGCCTCTTGATTTATGATCCCCCTCCCCATTTACCAAACTGAAATGAACCACTGGCCTGCAAGGCCCCGCGGCGGGAGGCGTCCAGTGCAGCAGCCCAGCTAGGGCCAGGGCCCCCGCCCTCCCCTTCCCCGACAGCTTGCAGCCGAGCCCAGCCGCGGTCCCCGGGGAGCCGCCCGCCTTCGCCCCCAGCCCGGCCGGCCGGCGGCGGGCCGCTTCCAATCTGCCGGCGGGCACAGAGGGAGAGCTCGGAGGGCCGGGCGTGAGGCCACCGCCGACACTGCCCGAGGGAGGAAAAAGTTTCTGCTCTGCGCGGCTCCGCGAGGCCGCCTCGGCCGGGTCTCGGGCGCCTAAAGATTCCGCCGCGGTCTCTGGTCTCCGACGCCGAGCCCCGCTCAGGGCCCGGGGTCGATTTCGGGGGACCCAGGGCGGGGAGCAGGAGCGCAGGGGCCCGGGCTGGGAAGGCCTGGGCTTGCCGTGCTGCGGGCTGAAGTCGCCTCGGGCCCGCCGGGCCGGTGGCAGAGGCACCCGAGCTCTGCTCCCTCCCAGACCCGGGTCTGGATCCGGGCCCGCGACGCGGTCCAGATCTGCCCGAGGTCCTGGGCGCCGGCACCACCAGAGGCCCACCCCAGAAAGATGCGGAACTAGAGCCCGTGGCCGGGTCGGGAGGGCCGGGCCGTGCGCAACATTCTCAGAAAAGGCCACGTTTGCAGGGCTGCCTTGAAAATTCATCCCGGGGAGAGCTCCGGCTCCGCGCGAATCAGAAGCCATTGGCAGACGTCTACACCCGCGCTCGGAAGTTCTTGTGCGGTACTGTTTAGAGGTACAAAAACACCAGTTCCCCAGGACATGCGCCACAGGGGAGCACACTGGCTGGGGGCGGGGTGTCACTGCCTTCTTTGTCCAGTTACTGCTCCCTCGGGCCACAGGATATCTGCGGATCCCCCTAACGTTCCAGACACGGTCTCCGCCCTGACCGAGAGAAAAGCCGTCGCTCGGGTCACTTCCCGGCTAGACCAGGCCGTCCCCACCCGCGCCAGGACCGCAGGGCCCAGAGAGGCCAGAAAGAGAGGGTTGCGAATTGTCCTACGCGGGAAACGTCTTGAAGCCAACGGAAACGCCTGAAAACAACATACATTTTCTCCCCCGCACTAGGAAAGGGGTTCTCTAGACACACATACTTATTTTCTCCGCTGGGTTTAATACCTTTCTGTCGCTGGAGGAAGAAAAACCGGGGAGAAAAAGGCTGTACGGCAGACCCGTGGACGGGGAACTTGAAGGACTGTGGGGAAGGGTCGGGGAACGCCTTAAAACAGCGCATCCCAGCCCGGCGGCGGCGCGGCCCTCCTCCCGCCAGCCCGACCCCCCTCGGCTAATCACCCTCATTAGGGGCTTCATCGCCGGCCTAATGAAAGCAAACCGTGTGGAAATCGCCGGTAAACAGTTGGGTCTGCGCTGTAATTAATTCAGTGTCTCTTTTAATCAAACTGAAAAGGAATCGGGCAGTGGCTTGCGGCGCCGTGACATCACCCCCAAAATCGGCCGGAGCCAATCAGCGTCATCACTCCGGGGACACGTGGGCGAGTCCCCTTTAAAAAAAACATAACACAACGAAAAAAAAAAGAGAGAGAGAAACAACAACAAAAAAAACCCCAGCCCCAAAGTAAAAAGTGACACAAGTTCATTTTTTACAGGAAGGGGGGGAGGCGAAGGCGCGCGCGGAGGACGGCGGAGAGCTGCGGTGCGCTGTCCGCGGTGCTGACGGGCCCGGAGCAGCGGAGCGCGCGGAGACGACCTCGGCCCGGTGGAGCGTCATGCGCCGCGGGCCGCCGCTATCCGCGGTGCTGACGCCGCCAGGTGCGCTCCGCTCCGCCGGCTGGTAGCGCGGCCCGGCCCGCCCGCCGCTATCCGCGGTGCTGCCCTCGCTGCCCTCGGCCACCGCCTGCCCGGAGGAAGCGTGCGGTTTGGATCTGAAAGAGCCGTTCTTTATTTAGATTCCAACATCCTCGCCTATCTTCTGTGCCAAAGGGGCCCTCGGGCCGTCCTTCTCCCCCTTTGCTCTCCCCAACTTGGCGCGCCCTCCTCCCATTCCTCCCTGACACTCCCACCACCCCCCCCTCGGCTCGGCGGCGGCTCGGCGCGAGGCTGCAGAAGACTCGCTGAGCCCTTTTGGATCTAATGCGCAGAGGAGGTTGGCCCCGAGCTCCCGGGCTCCCCCAAGGCTGAACTCCGTCCAAGGTGCCCTCAGGCTCCCTGCCCGCCTTCCCCATGCCAGCCCGCAGCTAGGGGCAGGGGCAGCGGCGGCTGGGGTTGGGGGTGGGTGGGGAGCTTTTGGGGAGGACAGGTCGCAGCTTGGCTATGGAAGGCTCCAATGGCTTTGGGATCGACTCCATCCTCTCCCACCGCGCGGGCAGCCCCGCCCTTCCCAAGGGGGACCCCTTGCTCGGGGACTGCCGCTCACCCCTGGAGCTGAGTCCGCGCTCCGAGAGCAGCAGCGACTGCTCTTCACCAGCCTCGCCAGGAAGGGACTGTCTGGAGACGGGCACCCCGCGGCCTGGCGGGGCAGCCGGCCCAGGTTTGGACTCCCACCTGCAGCCCGGGCAGCTCTCGGCCCCAGCCCAGTCGCGCACCGTCACCTCCTCCTTTCTGATCAGGGACATCCTCGCTGACTGCAAACCACTCGCGGCCTGTGCACCCTACTCTAGCAGCGGGCAGCCGGCAGCCCCTGAACCTGGGGGCCGCCTCGCGGCCAAGGCCGGGGAGGACTTTAGAGACAAGCTGGACAAAAGCGGCAGCAACGCCTCTTCGGATTCTGAGTATAAAGGTAAGAGAACAGGAGGCGGAAGCTTGGGGGATGGATGGTGTGTGGCTAAAAAAACGGCATTGAAAACTTGAGCGCACATATTCGGAAACACGCCCGTGCCCGCCTCAGAGCTCCCCCAGGGCCCAGGCTGAGCAGTGAGTCTCATCTGAACCTTTTGGCCAGGCCCATGGTTGTACCTCTGAGCAACAAAGAGTCCAGCGGAAAGAGTGGGGGCTGGGAGGGGATACTGTGTGCCCAAGAAGAGAGTCCCCAAAATGCACACAGCAAACTTTCTAAACTTCGACTGGGACCACCACCATTCCTCCAGCGGAGCTGGTGGACAGGAGTGGGTTTCTGTCTAGCCAGTGGCTCTCCGGGAAGACATCTTGCAGTGGTGGAGGGCCCCAAAGGGCGCTGCTTTATAGGAGTGAAAGGCTGGCTGGAAATTTTCAGTGAGAGCCCTGAGTACAGTCAGAATTTTCTGCCCTTTCATCTGAATTTTCCAATAAGAAGAAAAACTGGGCTTTCCCTCCCATTGGGCCCGATGAGGTCCCGGCCCTGTGAATCATGCAACAGCAACACTCACTTCAAAGGAGAACCGCAGCTGGGCAGCCGGCTGGAGCAGGTTCAGAGGTCTGGTGGAAAGGGAGGGACCCCACACCCACACCGCCATTCAGTTCTCGCTGAATTTGGATTTAAGTTCACCAAGCAATCAACTCCAGGTGGTGTGGAGACCCAGAGATTCTTGAGTGGCCAGCCCCGTTTCCCCCAAGTTGAGGCGACTGTCCCTTTACCCTGTGGATCTCTTCTGTTGTTTCTTTTTCATTCTGTCTCAACCACAGAGCTGAGATTAGGATTAAGAGGAAAGTGTGGAAGGAAAGGAGGAAGGAAGGGGGGGGGATAAAAGAAAAAAAAGAAAGAGGGAAGGGAAGAAGGAAAAAAGTGTTCTCTAATTTTGTTTCTGATCCTCAGCCACTGCCTCTTTTGGCTATTTGATGGGGCCAGAGGCAGGAGAGGCAGAAGACAGGGATATTGGGGCTTTAGGGGAGAGAGCCCTGTATCCCCATCCAGCAGAAAACTAGGAATTGTCAGAGGCTGTTCAATGCTTTTTCAGTATTATAATTAATTCCTGGGACCCTTTTCATGAGACAAATTTCCCTATAAAGATAATTCCTTTATTGTCTCAGGGGCCTGCATCTTCTGGCCCCAATTTGTACCAAGCCTTCACAAACATTTAGAAAGGCTCATTTAACACCTCCTCCAAACCAAAAATTCATTTGGGGACACACCCTGACTCCAAACCAAAACCTATTTAGGAGTCCTATTCCACATCCTATTTCTCTCCACTTCCCCCTGGCAAATGGCTGAGTCCCCCTCAGCCAGGCTGGACCAGCCATCCCTAAAAAACAGGCATGTTGAACTAGAGTACCCAGAAAGAGATCCGGAGGCATGCTGGCACCTTGACCCAGTGACCCTTGCTCCCTCCCCCCCCCATCTATTTAGAGAGGGGGGAAAACTTGCCCTGGAGAAAGACAGGTGTATGTGTGTGTGGGGGGGGAGTTGTAAATATAATTTATAGCATCCTGTTTTATTATTTATAATTTACAACCACCACTGCAGCCCAGCTTTGTGGTTGGAACAAGGGGTAAGAATTTCCAGCCGTGCATGCATTTATAGTTTGCTTCTTACCTCCTTTTATGTCTTTGCCCCCAGTAGGATTTTTAGGGAGGTTTCATTTAAGATAATTGGAATATCAATTTTCTTCTCTTGTCCTTGATGATATCTGATCAGGGAAGTGAGGAGGGCCGGCTGTCCACACATCACTTAAATAAATAGGTTTGGAGCAGAGATAAGTTTCCCTGGCCCCCAGGCTCTGCTGCCTTTGCGCCTACAAAGCCCTGGGGTGAAAGGGAAGTAGGAACACCCGCTGAGGCCATGCCTGCAGTGCTTCTCAAACCATCTGGGCTAGGAAAGCCCAAAGACAGATACTTGGGAGACAGCCCCTGGGGGCATTTAAGTTGGTCACCTCCACAGCCACCATCCATGAGGGGTCATGTCCTCCAAGGAGGGCACTGGGGGAAAGACCAAGCACATCCCAAGCTTCTGGTATCACAGGCTCCCCAAATAAAATATTTAATAAAGCCGAAGCCAAAGTAAGATGCCGGCAACACTGGTGGCTGGAGCCAAGATTCATGGAGAAACCAAACCAGTGCTTTGGTCCAGGCGGGGAGGGTCGTGGAGCATTGAGATGTAGCTTGGAGACGAGTATGGGAGGTGGAGGCCCCACCGGCTAAGCCTGTCCCGGAGGAGGCCAGGACAGAGAAACCCCAGTGTCCCCCAAAGGCTCCCGACTGTGATAGGGTTGAGCTGGAGTTCTTAAAACCCCAGGAGCTGACTCATTCGTCTAGACTGGGGGATTTTCATAGTCCAGGTAATTAGGTACAAAAGTAAGATTTCTGCAATATTAAGTTTGAGGTTTGGACAATCCTTTCCTGGAAGTTGTTTAAACTTTCTGGGCCTGCACGGTCAGAATTCGTTTTTCCTCTCACCCCAACACATCTCCATCTCTGGCCAATGGTGGTACCCCAAAACAACCAGCAGGCAGGGCTGAGAGAGCCCACTTGGAGGAGGAAAACCGCCGCGGTTCTCTGCCACAGAGCGCTGCCTTTCCGGCTGAAAAGCTTCACTCCCTAGTGGGTCAATTAACCGGATTATTGTTTCCTACAGAGAGAAATCAACTCGAATTCAGCTGAACCCTGTCACCGCTAGCCACGCACAATGAAACTCACCATAAAAGAAAATTAAGAAAAAAGGTGTTAGGGCGTGGGCGTGTGTGTGTGTGTGTGTGTGTGTGTGTGTGTGTGTGTAGCCCCAGCTGAATTGTCAGTTTGGAGAAGAGGCCTATTTGGTTAGAGTGTCTTTAGGGGGAGAAGGCAGGAAGGCAACGACCTTGTTCGATTAAGGGAGAGTGTTTTCTGTACAGTCAACCCGGAACTCAAGTGGGGAAAAAAGAAACTACCGAGTCGGGTCCCTCCTTGGAGCTCCGGAGGGGGGGGGGGAGACCCCAATGCTGTTCTGTCCTGGCCGAGGGTGGAACAGGATCGCGGGTGTAGGAGCCACAGTGGGCAGTGGGTTGACAACGAAACACAGACCCGGGCGATGCGCACGCCCAGGGGCGAATGTGTCCAGGGCCGCCGGCGTCTCCCAGTGCCCGGCGCGGGCCGATCTGGCGCCCACCGGCCTTCGGAGCGCAGTTTATAGGCAGCGACAGGGGCGGGGAGACCTTTACTATAGATTCTAATCCACACAGGGGCCGCGGGAGGTGCGGGCACGATTATTTGTTCTTTGGGACAATGAGCTGCTGCGGGGTGAGCAGGTGTTTGTGCCTCCCGCGGGTTTTCTCCCCAGACTCCGGCCTTCGGCTCCCTCCCTTCCCCCCCACCGACCCGGCCGGACGAATGGCGGCCCGGTGGCGGACCCCACCCGCAGAAACACGGGGTCCCCTCCCGCGGCGGCTCGGCGCGGCTCCCTCCCTGCGGCTTCGCTTCTCCGTCCGGGGAGCGCGACGGAGACCGAGCGGGTCGAGTTCCTCGGGCTTAGAGTTCGTTCTCCCCGGAGCTGCCGCGCGTCTCAGCCTCCCGGGCTGCCGTCCCCCTCGGTCGAGGTTCATGCCTCGTTCCTGGGGGCCCCGAAGTCCCAGCCCCAATGGCTGTGCCGCGGCCCCCACGCGCTTGGGTGCAGCGGGGCCACCGCGATCCGGAGCCGTGTTTCCACGAACCGGACGGGCCGGCGGGCGGCTGGGGCGGGAGGGCTGGCGCGGCGAGGCCCGGCCCTGACTCGCCGCTGTCTCCGCAGTGAAGGAGGAGGGCGACCGCGAGATCTCCAGCTCTCGGGACAGTCCCCCGGTGCGCCTGAAAAAGCCCCGCAAGGCGCGCACGGCCTTCACAGACCATCAGCTCGCGCAGCTGGAGCGCAGCTTCGAGCGGCAGAAGTACCTGAGCGTGCAGGATCGCATGGAGCTGGCCGCCTCGCTCAACCTCACCGACACGCAGGTCAAGACCTGGTACCAAAACCGCAGGTGAGGCCCCGCTGCGGGCGGGCGACCGGCTGCGAAGCTCCCGGGGCGGGGTCGGCAGCCCGCAGTTGGGCACTAAGGAAGGGCCCCCGAGTCTCTCCCATTTTGTAAAAGTGGGGAAACTGAGGCCCTGAGGGGGAGAAGGCTGGTGCTTAAAGTCTCACAGGTAGGGATAGAAATTGAAAACAAGAATAGACTTGGCATCCAGGACAGTTGGACAGGCCCTTGGGCCATCAGAGATGCAAGCTGCCCCGCCCCAGCCTGGAACCTCCACCCGGGGCTGGGTCTTGGGGCCTCTGAGCTCTCCTGGTGGACGTCTCAGGCCATGGGAGAGGTGGCAGCCCGGGTCTCCAGAAAACCTGGGAGAGAGGACAAGCAGGTGCCAGTGCAGCCTGGCCCAGCCCCGGTGCTGCCATGCCAGGCTCTGGGCCTCCCCAGCTTTTCCAGGCATGAAGGGGTTCCCCAGGGGTAAACGGGGCTCAGCTCCGTGGGGACAGAGTGACTGGGAAATTGGTGTTGGGGTCATGGACCTGTTTCCTAGTCTCCCTCCAGAACATACTCACAGGATTTAGACACAAACACATGATACGAGCTCAACCCACATAGGGAGGCGCACCGCCACACACACAGACATGACCCACACTCACACACACCCACAGTCGCCCACATTCCTGCTCTTCCTTAGCAGACGCAGGAATGGTGCTTTCCATAAACAAGCCTCAGAACGCGTAGCCCCATTAATAATAAATACCAATTACTGCTCCGGGCATCAATAATTAAGGCCCGTTGCAGTAATTACACAATTATGATGATGATGAATAATTCAGGGAGGGAGACGGGGCTGGGGTAGCTGAGCCCACCTCAGTGGGACCCCAGCTGGCCTGCCCAGCCTCACCGGCAGGTGAGCCCTGGATTCCAGGTCTGCGTTCTTTAAACCCTAGGCCTGCAGCCTTCCCCGAGGGAGACCTCCCAACTTCAGGGCCAGACAGGACGCAGGTCTCAAACCTGGGTGTCCAGGGGCGGTGGGGGTGCCGCAGTCTGGCAGAGCCCTTGGGCCCGCAACCTTGCCAAGCTGGGGTTACCATGGGACCACCAGGATGCTCGCCTCCACCCGGCTGCCAGACCCCAGATCCCCACAGTCTCTGCCGCTCTCTCCCGGGTGATCCGGCCTCATAAGGTCACATAGGTAGGGGGAACCAAGACACCCAGCTCCCAAGGCCGGTCTGCAATCCCCTAAGCAGAATGTGGCCGGCAGTTACAGTAGAACTGAGGTGGAACAGCCTGATTTAGAACCTGGGCTCCGACACCTTACAGACCATCAGGAAAAGTGACCCACACTTCAGTTTTTAAAATCTGTAAAATGGGGTTAACCGCTATGGAAGGCTGGTGGCAGATGAATTGAGACGGTGCACGTACCTCGTGCCAACAGAGCCCCGCACTTCGTTATTTATTAAGAGATAAGTATGACAGCTCTTGGCCCCCCTGCACGGGGCCTCTGGGTCAAGGACTCGGGAGGGGTAGGGGTCGCCGGGTGCCCTAACCCTGATCCCCCCGTTCGCGTTTATTTCGGTCCCCAGGACTAAATGGAAGCGACAGACCGCCGTCGGGCTGGAGCTGCTGGCGGAGGCAGGCAATTACTCAGCGCTCCAGCGGATGTTCCCGTCGCCTTATTTCTACCCGCAGAGTCTCGTTTCCAACCTGGACCCGGGCGCCGCGCTCTACCTGTACCGCGGCCCCAGCGCGCCGCCGCCCGCCCTCCAGAGACCTCTGGTGCCCCGCATCCTCATCCACGGACTCCAGGGCGCCAGCGAGCCGCCCCCGCCGCTGCCCCCGCTGGCCGGCGTCCTCCCGCGCGCCGCGCAGCCTCGGTGAGGCACCCGCGCGCCCCGGCCGCGCCCGGCACTGCCGCCGGCCTCTCGGAGGGCGCCCGCCCCCCAGGCGTCCCAGCCCAGGGTCCCCCAAGGGGCCGAATGCCAATTCCACTGAGGCCTGGACCCCAGACTGCGTCTCCCTAACCCTCCTCGGCGTCCTCCTCCCGGCCGCTCCATCCGGAGCCGCTCCACCGGTGGATGTACATACGCGTCTCTGCCCGCCTCCCAGTCCCCACCGACTCCCCAGGGCGTCCCCCGGGAGCAGGCGGGGGTGCCCCGCGCTCCGCTCCGTCCCACCCCTGCCCTGCTCCAGCCGTGCACCGACCCTTCCTCCGCCCGCACCTCGGCGCGGTCCGGAGGGGAGGCAGGGGAGTGTGGGCCTCCGCCGTCTCCCTCGCCGCCCGGCGCCCCGGCGGCGGCTAAGCTGTACATATCGTGTGCAAAGTGTATATGAAGTTATTTATTCGTGACCCATGAGCCCGTGAGCGTGTCCGTGAATCAGTGAGCCTCGGCCTGCGCCTCCCCGGCCGGTGGGCAGGAAGGGGCCGAGGGCTTGCCCGCCCACCACGGCCCGCCTCCACCCGGCCCGGGCAGCCAGGCCTCTGGGGCTCTCTCTCTTTTTTAAATGTCGAAATAAACTTCTTACAAATGACCAAGCGCCTGTCCGCGCTCGCGTCGGCCGGTCCGCGCTCAGGCCCTCTCCCACCCCTTGCTAAGAACCATTTGCCTCTCCTGGGGCTTGGTCTCCTTCCGTCCTTAAAAAGGACAGTTTGGTCCCCCTCTCTCTGGGCGCTGTGCCCGTCCGCGTGCGGGGGACCTGGCCAGACGCAGGGCCTGGGGTCTCCCCGCCAGGTCTCAGTCTTCCCATCTCTACAATGAGGCGAGCCCCGTTGCTCCACCCCCCTCCATCTGGTTCCCCGCTGCTCCCAGACGGTCCTGGGGACCAGGGAGGCGGGCGGTGGCGGGAGAGGGCGGGGGTCAGCTCCCGGCCTCCCTCGGCTGCAGGCCGGGCCGCGGCGCCCTCGCTGAGTCGACTCATCTGGCCGCGACAAGGGCGCCGGCAGCTGGTGACCGGCCTGCCGGGCGCGGGGCCGACAGATGGACTCCGAAGCTTCTCCCCCACCCACCCCACCCCCTCCGCCCCGCGCCCCCGGGTGCACGCGGGCTCTGACGCTTGCGGGCGCCAAGACAGCCCCTGCCCCCGGTGCGGCGCAGGACCCTGCGCGCGGTCTCCAGGAACCTGACGTCGCATCGGTAACCCCCACCCTCGCATCTTCTCGTTGCCCTCTTTGCCCTGGGAGTCAGTTGGAATACAAGACCCAGAGGCGGGCCAAATCCCAAAGTCGGCCTGCCTGTGGCTCTAGGATCTCAGGGGAGGGAGGGGATTTGAGTCCCCGGCAGACTCTAGATCACGTTCTAGGGGCCAAGGTCAAACCGCCCAGACCGGTCCCTCTCAGGGGAGGCGGGCACAGGTGCTCCCCTCCCGCACGCCACCTGCGGCAAAATACCCAAGGCTGGGAAGTTTGGGTGCCTAGTAAGCCAGCCCCCCACCCCTTTTCCTGGCAGGATTGCTCTGGGAGGGTGGAATAGGGGAGTGTTCAGACCCTAAACCCACCGAACCAGACTCGGCAGGTCGGCTACTGTTTCCTCCATGCCCCCCCAACACCCTCACACCCCGGCTTTTCTTCCCTGGGATGGTGAGGGTATTATTCTAATTTTGCAAAATGCACAGCAGCTAATTAAGTCAAGGAGCCCCTCGGCTTTTGAGTTCTTTTGCATGTGAATGGGGGCTGGTAAATCCCCAGCTCTGGCTGTGGTGAGGGGCGAGGGGGGACTGTCCCCAACTCAGGGTTAATGAAGTGGGAAAGGAGTCTCTCATAGCCTCCTGCAAACAAAACCCCCCAAGCAACAAACCCAGCCCAAATCCTACACGGATTGACTTAAACCCAGGGGATAAGTGCTTTAAATTAATCTCATTGAATAAGAATGAGACCAAACAAAACTCTTTAAAATCATATTAAAAATCTATCAAAGGACAACTTGCACTGGTGTGCTTTTCATTTTGTGGAAGTGGAGGAGGTAGGCTGGAGCAACCACCCTTACATTTACACAGCGCAGTGTAAACCACAGACACATTCTCAACTATGTAATTGTCCTTGTACCTCAGAGGCGATTTCATATCTTACATTAATGAAGAACAAGGCTTCCCTACAAGTTTATAATTGCAATATTTTAAATTGTCCTGCGCATTCCATCCGTCGTGATAACCTTGCGACCTCTGCCGAGAGGTGGGCTTGGGCTTTCATCCATTTAGAGGGCCAATTGGTTTCTCTGCTCCCAACCCTGGGGGCTGGGTGAGCTCTCATTTAAAATAGAAAAAAAGAATGATGAACGCGAGAGACCCCCAGCAGACTGAACAAAAGGAGGGGAAAGGAGAAGCGGGCTTCTAGAAGCTTCCACAGACTCACCTTTCCTTAAGACCTGGGCCTCGACAGGGTGGGGCAAGTTTAAGAGAAAGGTAGATCCCCTCTAGCCCTCCCCTGGGAGGAAACTGAGGATTTTAACTAGTTTTAAGGGAGCCCCGCTGTTCCCACACGGATGGACCTTGCTTCCAATTTTTCCCATGGTGAAACAGACTAGAAGTGAAAGTTTAATGGCCGCGGAGGCAATTTAACAAGACAGTTAGGCACCCTTTTCAAGCAAGGCAATTTCTGGGTGGAAAAGCCTTACATTTCTCTGGGCGTGGCGGCTGGGTTTTGATGGCTTCTGCTGTGTGTTGAAGTGCTGAACAGTGAGCCCACTGGCAGTTGGGAACCTACCTGCATTGGGGGCCCTCATTTACTCCCCTTTCTCCTCCTTCACTGGGGGGGGGTGAGAAAAATCAAAGGAACCCACGGGGCTTTGTCAAGAAATGGGCTGTGTGCATTGCACCAGACTTAATCGCCGCCCAGGGCTCCTCGCCCTTCAGTGGGGGACGTGGGGCCCTCAGAAGATGGGCCGCCACCAGAGTCACAAACACGGGGAAGGTTTGGGCTCTAAAACAGCACTCCGAAAAAGCAGGGGACGAGCTTTCAGGCTGTGACATGTCAGTAAATGTCCAAATTCTCTGTGACTTTAATATGACAGCCAGGTCTATGTCACAGAGAAATGAGTGAGTTTGGGAAGATCAGAGACGCGCGATTAAAAATATACACAAAATCACGAGTATGTACAGTGGAATTAGGCAAAGCTTTGCCTAATTGATGCTGAAATGTATGTATAATCTGTCAAGAGCCATGAGACAGACTTATTTTAAGGTTATTAAAATTTAGATAATATTAACCCTAAATCTGCTAAATCCATGTTTCTTTATTAACTGAGTAATATATTGATTTTGCTTAGGAGCAGGCCTGCATAGCACCTCTGGTGAGACACCCTCACCTAAGAGTTAGCAAACTATGTGTGCAAGTTCCAATCCTGGAATCTACAGTGGCTGCCACTTTCCAAGGTTCTGACACCGCTCCCCCAGGAGCACACAGCTCGCCAACTCGCCCTTCAGTGGGGCGAGCACTGGGTGGGGGGCTGCTCTTTGATCATCGCAATCACTGGCATAATCCTGTTTCTCACACAGCTGGGCTCTATCTATAAAAAGTTGGATCCCTCATCTTCTCATCCAGACCGTGAGTGGTTATATACTGAAATATGAGAAAGGTGGCAGATTTGCCCAGAGCCAGTGTGACATGTGCAAACAAAATTGGGTTGTTTTGTTATTATTGTTACAAATTTCACCAACCATCCCTATTAATTCTTATGACAACCGGCTCTGAGAAGGTCCTGTGTTTCTTCCTAAGCTCATACTTGCCTCCCTTGGTGTGTCCCCTCTGGTGTGGGTGGTTAGCTGACCTGCCTGCACCTCTGCCTGACAGCGGAGCCCACCCCGCCACCATCCCTGCAGAAAGCCCCCCCTGGACTCTCACCAGCCTCTCCTAGTCTGTGTGGATTTGGGGGTGGCCTCACACTTGTCCTAGGAAAACTAGGGAGGGATGTATTGGAATGGCAGGAGGAAGGAAAACAGAACAGAAAAAGCAAGGGAGCAGAGGTGATGCCGACAGAGTCGGGCTGGGCTTTTAACCCTTTCTCTGTGGATCCCTCTGTAATGTCCAAATCTTACATTTATTGGGAAATCAATACGCTCCAGGGGTCCTCTTTCAAACCTCCCAGAAAACACAATGAGTGGGGGCAGATGGGGTCTGGGTCACGGCACAAAGACCCCAGACCTTTCTTGAAGGCAAGATGGAATTCTATGGGAAGAAAAAAAAAAAAGAAGAAGAAAACGAAAGCAAGCAGCTCGGGCCCGGGTGCCTTTTGACTTCAAAGGCAAATAATAAAAAGGCAACAGTAAATCAGCCCTGAGAGTGAGTTTTCCACGGACATGAAAGGGGCGGCGGCACGCACGCGACACTGTGGTTACTGGGAAAGGCAGAGGGGCCCGCCACTGTGCACACTCGGATTTTTGACCCAGACTAAACACTCTTTTGGTCATTTATAACACAGCATTTGTACATTAAGAAAATAACTCTTTGACAAATATGTTTCTCTTTTTGTACAAATTCGATTCCAGTTTTTAACGTCGCATTTCATGTTGTCATTCATGCCGATCCACGTAGGTGTGGGGCCGGCCAGGCCCCTGGGCGCTGCGGCACAGGACAGCATCACCTGGCGTCTGGGTCTCGCCATCTCTGGTCTGAGGCAAGGTGCGCTGGGTAAAGGTGGGTGTCTGGCACCATGGAGTAAACACAAGTCACCTTTGTAGTCACTTGGTGACTGACACTGACTTTCATCAGGGCTCCTCCCACAGAGGTAAGGGCTGTCTGCAACCCTGAGTCTTGGGGACTCGGTATTGGGGTCTGTTAATGTTTCAGGAGGCTCATCTGAGCTGGATGTGGTGGTGCACGCCTGTGATCCCAGTACTTGGAAGATTGCAGGTTCCAGGTTAGCCTCAGCAACTCAGTGAGACCCTGTTTCAAAATACACTAAAATAGGGATGGGGGTATGGCTTAGAGGTAGAACACCCCTGGGTTCAATCCCCAGTAAACACACACACACACACATACACACACTCACACACACTCTCTCTCTCAATGCTACCCGGGCGTATGGGAGACCCAGTCCTGTGGAGAGATTCAAGAAAAGCTTTCCCAGAGGCCTCGTTGTCCCTCAGTCGGTGTTTCTGGGCTTTTCTGGTCCGAGGGGAGCGGTTCTCTTTTTCCCACGGCCCGGCCCGCCGGCCCTCCTGTTTGCTTTGCTTTCTGACCTTGGCCCTGCGGCCTCCAGCCCACTTGAGTATTCCGAACGCAGGGCCTCGGCGAGGTGGTGTTTGCTCTGGGTCTTCTTGCGAAGGTCAGGCCTGGAGAACAGTAACAGCAGAAGGAAAGAAACTTTAGTACTTTCTCCTCTCCCATTTGGAAAGCGGCTGGCGGCAGCTGGCTCTGAGACTGGGAAGCTGACATTTTTGTACGAACAGAAGTGCAATCCCTTCAATACTGCTTGTTTTGATATTCCATGCACCAGAAGATTAGATACGGCGCTGACAGATTTTCATAACGGTGGCAAAATATCATGGCATTTTTAAAAGTGAGGCTTTGTTCTGTGTTGTTTTCATGGAAAAAAAAAACCTCTACACCCTCATACTCTGATGGCAAATGAGGTGTATGATACAGCAGTTTGCCAAAGGATGGGGAAAACCCACCCTAAAACTCAACAGCATGAACAGTGAGACATGTCAACGCTGCTGGTGACCCTGACGCAGTTCAAAGCAACTGGCACCCTCCCTGGCACCGTGGGCCTCAGGACTCTAGGACAGGGAGCAGCCAGGCCCACACGCCCTGCTGGCCCCAACGCTGAAGGCGGGGTGTCAATCACAGATGTCTCATCACGACTAAAGAGATTCTTAAAAATGTTTTGACCCTGCAAAGCCCAAGCCCAGGGTGCAGGCTGGTCAGCGTCGGCACTGGGCTCAGGCCAGCAGCCCTTGGAGGCCACACAGCCCGGGCCCAGAGGGAGGGCACCCCCTGCCCGAGTGCACACAAGAAGGCCGAAGCCAATTTCACGTGCAGAAACTGTTCTCAAAACAGCAGTCATCCCACTTGATCAGATCAGAGGAGGGAATCTGTAATTCAATTATACACAGAAGAATGATTAGGAAAAATGAATAAAATGTTTCTGTAGACAGGATTTTCACCAAAATGACAAAAACAAGAGCTGATAAGTCTATACTGGCTTGCTGGCGATTCCTTCAACACCCAAACGACAGTGCAGGTTTTACGATCAAACAGTGCTGTGGACTTCTTACGAAAGGCAGCTACCTTGCGTTATTATTTTCTTTGCTGTAATAATGAGGACAAACTGGACTAAAATTGTGATCCAAATAAATTTAAGAGAATTCCCTTAAAACCTAAGAATTAGGCCGGGCGTGGTGGCGCACGTTTGTAATCCCAGTACTTTGGGAGGCGGAGACCGGAGGATACGGGTTCGCAGCCAGCCTCAGCTCGCTCGTGCGCGCTCTCTCTCTCTCTCTCTCCTTAGTGAGGCCCTCCGCAACTTCGTGAGACCCGGTTCCAAAATAAAGTATAAAAAAAAATAGGGCTGGGGGTGTAGTGCGGAGGTAGAACGCCCCTGGGTTCAATCCCCGGTACCGCCAAAAAAAAAAAAAAAACCCTATGAATTAGAAATAAGACTAACACAGTTCTATTACCCGAATCATGAAAGGGGAGAACAATAACACCTGTTTATAATCCTATTCCGAGGCCAGGGCTCCAGTCATACAATGCTGTTTGCCATTGTAATATACAGAAGAAACAGAGAGTCAACCTTTGCTAGGAAAAAAGATCCGAGGCAAAGGTATATACAATTAGGACACAACATTTTAGGGCTGGGAGGTTATGGGCCGCGTGTGTGCAGGAGCAGGACTCAGAACAAAGACTTAGAAATATACAGGAAGTACTTTCTGGTTTCTGGATGAAACAATTTCTGTACATCATGTCCTATAATCCTTGCTGGACGAGGCAGGAACAATTATTAGCCTCATGTTACAAGACAGTAAGGCCGAGGAGGGTAATGTGCCAAGGCCATAGAGCTCGTAAGTGCAGAAGCCAAGATGCAAACACGGGCCTGGTGGACTCAAAGCCGACACTTGTCCCACCAGGCTTGGGAACAATTCCCAGGTGAGGCGTGACAGGCAGGCCCGGCAGGACCAAGGGTGGAAATGAGCGTGATCTGAGGCGGGGCGTCTCTGGGGTCTCAGGGACTGCTCCAGTGGGATGATGGCACGGGAGCCAGGTGAGGGAGGAGCGAGGGGCAAATGGAGAGGGTGGGGTCACAGGTGAAGGCGGGCACTGGTGGGAACCAGCCCTGTCACTCACTGGATGAATGACAGGGAGCAAGTGACTCTGTGCCTCTGTCCCCTCCTCAGAAACTGCAGACACAGAGAGAGAACAGAGCTCCCAAGACTCCATAAGGAAATGGAGTTAAGACGTATGAAGTGCTAGCTCATGGCCGGCACGGGGACTGCTCACTCCATCAGTGAAATATAAGGAAACTGAGGCCCAGCACCCCCCAGCCTGTGCAGGAGGAGGGCTGACTCTGGCCCAGGGGCCCTGCAGCAGGCCAGGGCTCTCCTGACTGCGTTCCCTGCTTCCTAAGGAGCAACCATTGTGGCCCGCGGGCTGGCGTCCCCGGCGGAGGCGTGGTGGGACGCACAGGCAGGGCCTGGGTCGGGCGCGCCGCTGGCTCCGAGGTGAAGGCTGCCACTTCTTGTGCTCGTCGTTTATTTTTAGTCAGGTTACACGGCAGATGGAGTGAAGAGGTTCTGACAGGAAGGAATGCTTTTTCTTCTCTCTCGTTTGAAGCCGGGTATTCACAATGTGTATAATTTTAAATCTAACAACCCGAGTTCCAAAATATGCAAAATTTCAGTCAAAATATTCTCCCCAGCATAAGCTCTAGTGCTTCAGTGCGCGCTCCTGCCATTGCTAAAACACAGTGATCACCGGAACCTCATCTGGGTGAGTGACACACTAATTGCCTACAGACACAGGCAGACCGCGGGCTCCTCCAGCTGAAGGCGCGCAGGCGGCGTGCTCGCTCTCGTGGCCTGCGGTCCACCAGGCAGAGCCCAGCAGTGGCTCCTTCCAGTTATGCAAACCCGTCCCAGGCTGGGGGTGTGGCTCAGTGGACGGGATTTGCCCAACATGCAGGAGGCCCTGCGCTCCACCCCCAGCACCAGGAAAAAAAAAAAGCCAGATGTGGTGCACATCTATAAACCCAGTTACTCAGGAGGCTAAGGCAGGATGATCCCAAGTTCAAGGCCAGTCTGGGCAACTTAGCAAGACCTTGTCTCAAAAGAAAAAAAAGGGGTGGGCGTGGTGGTGCACACCTGTAATTCCAGTACTTGGGAAACTGAGACAGGAGGATCACAGGTTCAAGGTCGGCTCAATCCCCAGTACCACAGAAAAGGGGGGGGGGGCTGGGAGTGAGGCTCAGTGGTAGAGCACTTGCTTAGCATGTACAAGTTCCTAAGTTTGATCCCCAGTACAGCAAACCAAAACCCAAACCAAAAAGACCCGTGCCTTCACAAACACAGCTGAGTCCAGGGCAGGGGATGGAAACTCTTGGCTGGTTTCTGTGTAGCATGCATGAGGTCCTGCCAAGGAAGGAAGGAAGGAAGGGAGGGAGGGAGGGAGGGAGGGAGGGAGGGAAGAAGGAAGGAAGGAAGGAAGGGAGGGAGAGAGGGAGGGAGGAAAGAAGGAAGGGAGGGAGGGAGGGAGGAAGGAAGGAAGTCAGTCAGTCAGTCAGTCAGTCAGTCAGTCAGTCAGTCAGTCCTGGAGACATCCTGCATGCCTTCATTTACAATGGTCACATCCAGCTATCTCCTTTTCTTTTCTTTCTCTTTTTTTTTTCTTGGTGGTACTGGGGATTGAACTCAAGGGCATTCTATTTCTGAGCTACAACCCCAACTCCCCCTTTTAAAATCTGTTTTGAGACAGGGAATTGCTAGGTTGCTGAGGTTGTCCTCAAACCTGCAATCCTCCTGTCTCAGCCTCCCAAGCACTGGGATTACAGGAGTGCACCACCACGCCTGGCTTATCTCATTGTTTATTCTAGTCAATGTCCTTTCGATGGGGGGTACAAACCCACCATCCACTAACTCAGAGTCTCTTGGTGGCTGAGCGAGCAAGCAGGGGTCACATTTTCCAGACCCAGACCTCTTCCTTAGGTAGGAGAACCTCAGGCCAACCCTGCGGGGGTCACCTGCCAACAGGACCCACTTCCCCCGGCCAGCTCCTGCTCTCCTTCTCTTCTGTGCTAAGGCCCAAAGCTGCAAGGTGAAGTACAGATGGGAAGACGAGCTGTTCTGAGGCCGGGCACGTGATGAGCGCGCAGGCCTTCTTCTGCCAAGCTGCAGTTCTGCCGGGAACTTGCCAGCTTTCTTGCCCTCCAAATACCCGGACCCTCTCCCAGGCTTCCTCAGCATCCTCCATCGTAATCCTGTGGTTACCAGGCAACAGATCAGTTTATCTAACTGCGGGAACTCTCTTGCAGTGAAGGCTGAAGACCCCCGGGTGACTGGGCTGGATTACGCAGCAGGACAGGCGTGCCACTGCAGCGCCAATACGGTGCAGTCACAGCCTAGTGAGTAAATCAATAGACTCGCTAGGATGACCACTGGAGAAGGCAGGGCCTTCCTTCAATATGATCCACAAATTCACAGAAGGATCTGCCAGGTAAAAGCCGCTGTAATGCAGAATTATAATAGTAGCACATGTGTGTGTATGTGTGTGTGTGTGTGTGTGTGTGTGTGTGTGTGTGTCCGTGCGTGCATGCATGCGTGTGGTGCTGAGGATTGAACCTAGGGCTTGGCAAATGCTAGGCAAGGGATCTACCACTGAGCTACATCCTCAGCCATTTTTATTTATTTTGAGACAGGGTCTTGCTAAATTGCTTAGGCTGGCCTCTAACTTGTGATCCTCCTGCTTCTGGAGTAGCTGGGATTACAAGTGTGCACCGCCATGACTGGCTATTAATGACATTTTTTTATAGGACAGGATATATATATATATATATATATATATATATTTTTTTTTTTTAATTTTACCTTATGTATTTTAAGTCTTATCCTCATTTCCGTTTATGACTTATGGCGGGTCATGCTATAAAAGTCTTTGTTCTAGGACTTATAGAATGTTTAAGGACATTTTCTTCTGGTCTGCTACTGCTTTAATTCCATCTAGATTTTAGTTTGGCTTATAGTATAATGTGGACAATTTCTTTCTTCCCAGTAGTTATCCACTAGTCACTGAACAATGAGCCATTTCCTGAGGTTCAAAACACACCTCTAGGGCACTTCCTTCAGCCTCGCAGCACAAGATGCTCAAGGGGCAGATGCTGATGCCCAGGCTGCAAACCGGGTCTATCAGATACATACAAACGCTCAAGCGACTACCAAGTGCATGGGTTGTTAGTGGATGTCAGTATTAAGTGGGTTAAATTGAAGCCGTTCCAAGTGGCTGCTGACCTCACAACAGCCACTCGCCCTCCCACGCCTTCCTGCGCGGCGGGCACGGCTTCCAGGCACTCCGCTGCTTTACCTTTCCAAAAACCCTATGACATGGGGGCTGCGAGAACCCCACAGACTGCTGAAGAATGGAGGTTAGGTGCATGTCCGGGGTCACAACCAGTACTGCGGGAGCTGGGATGTGCAGCCAGAAGTCTGACCCCGTGGCCTGTGTACCCAACCACTGTACTGTGGTTTTCTAAACAAGGAACAAGTTCCTTGCATTTTTTTTTTTTTTTTTTGGCTGCTGGGGATTGAACCCAGGGGCATCTATCTCTAAGGTATACCCCCAACCCCCAACCCTTTATTTTGAAACAGGATCTTGTTAAGTTGCTGAGGGTCTCACCAAGTTGCCAAGGCTGGTCTAGAACCTGCGATCCTTATGTCTCAGCTTTCTAATACCATGCCTGGCTATCAAATATTTTTATTATTTATTTATTTATTTATTTATTTATTTATTTATTTTTGCAGTACTGGGGATTGAACCGAGGGGCATTCTACCTCTGAGCTACACCCCCCGGCCCTATTTTTTACCTTTATTTTGAAATCGGGTCTCACAAAGTTGCAGAGGGCCTCACTAAGTAGCTGAGGCTGGCTGCGAACCCGGATCCTCTGGTTTCCGCCTCCCAAGTACTGGGATTACAAGCGTGCGCCACCACGCCCGGCTTTAAAATATTTTAAATATAAAACTGTTAACATGATCTCAAACCTCACAAGACTTGGAAGCCCTGATAAAGTGTGTGTTCAAAGTCACAGCTGAATAACTGAAGTGAAAAAGGCAGATGATTGGTTCAGGATCATTTTAGACAGGTGGTGACATCATAGACACACACACAATCTACGTGGAACACATGTAGAGAAATGTGAACACAGGTTAACTTGAATTTGGGGCTTATGAGCAACTTTTAAGCTTCTAGTTCCTCAATTTTTATAATGAGCATGTATTACTTTTACAATTAGGAAAAAAACCCAGTGTATTCATTTTAGAGAGGAAAGAAAAGCAAATGGTAGAATTTTCCCCTATGACCAAATCCCAAAGTATTGGAATCCCCTTATCAAAAGCCTCTTGCCTCTGGCCTCTGGTTAGTTTGATTTTATGAGGGCGTTTCCTCTTGTGCTGTAATTAAAACATCTACAGGAGACAGCTTGCTAACGTGAGACACTCTGCTTGTAAGCGAACAATCCAGGGCCACGACCAGGCCTCTGAAGGACCGGGCCCAGGAGGTGTGACCTCAAACTGGAAGAAAAGCCTGGGTTCTGAGTGGTGGCGGGGGCAGGGATGACCTCGGATGGCTCCAGGCTGGCTGCAAGTTCGTGCCTCGCCGCACGGAGGAGGAAAAGGCGGCGATGTCAGCGCAGGTGTCGGTGGCTCTCAGATGACAGTGAGAGTAACAAGCACCTCCAGAGAGAATCTGACGAGCAGCCACTCTGGCGCAGCTAAGCACTCTGGGTAAAGCTCACTGAGCACAGGAAATCATGCTGCCTACTGAGGGGGGCATGCTGCCCACTGCTCCCGGTCACTGGAGGGAAAGGGACCCCACCAAGCCCCTCAACTGAGCTGGGCGTGGTGGGGCACACCTATAACCCCAGCCATTTGGGAAGCTGAGGCCAGAGGATCATGAGTTTGAGGCCAGTCTGGGCAATAAAACAGGAGGGAGGGAGGGAGAGAGGGAGGGAGGAAGGTCGGTCCCATAACCTTTGGGTGCTGTTTCTGTGGTTTCTCAGGACTCAGCTGGGTCTCGCTTCTGTTAAACTACCAGGGCAAGACAACACGAGTGAGCCCTGCTGCCACAGCAGACGGAACAATCAAGTCCTGAGCTTGGCTTTGTGAACACAGAGGCCAATAAAGCATGAACCCTGAGCAGGGTGTGGCGGCGCATGCCTACCATCCCAGCACTTGGGACGCTGAGAAAGGAGGACTGCAGGTTCGACGGCCTGCATGCAGTAACTTAGTGACACCCTGTTTCAAAATGAAAAATAAACAGGGCTGAGGGTGTAGCTCAGAGGTAGAACACCCCCAGGTTCAATCTCCAGTACCCCCCCCACACACACACTAAACGGAACTCAGCCTTACAAAGAAAGAGCCCTGGTGGAGAACAGAAAAGAGCTCTGCGCCCGGGCCAGGGCAGGCACTGCGGCAGCAGCATGGCTCGTGGGCAATTCACAAATGCTCCCTAGAAGGGCATCACCATGGGGGAGCGCAAAGAGGTGACACTTCGAGATGGCTGTGTCGCAAGATAAAGAGCTGAACCAGAATCCCAGAACTGATGGGAATGTGAGGCTATTTAGCCCAGGTGACCAAAACTCTTGGGGAAGTTCTGCCAGAACTTGACTGTGGGCCTCAGGTGGCAGTGCTGAGCAAGAATCCTGGGGACTTCGGTTGGAATGCCAGTTCTGCCTCTCACTAGCTGGTGACCTTGGAGAGTGGGCAGCAAGGTCGGGCGGGGGCTGCGCACTGGCCAGGGCTAGCGCGCAGCACAGTGGAGTGCTTCACACATTTTAATCTCTGTGAAAATAGTATGAATTGTTAAGAGGGAGAAATACAAGTTAAGTGTATTTGAAACTGATACTGACAAGATCCTGAAAATACTGAGATGGAAAGGCTCAGGGCAGAGCCCCAGCCCCACACCCCAGCGCTCAGGCCTCTGGGCCAGCCGGCCGTTTGATGTATTTATCAATGACCTGGATGCCACTGTGAGGCCTACTTGTCACACTTGTAGAATGGCAGGATGGCAGAATACCTACAACCCCCATTATAAACAAAGGCTGGGCCTCAGCTCACAGGTGGACTTGAGTTTAGGGCACAGGTGAAGTTTTCTCTTAGAAGGCAGGGTGCAATGCACTATCCTGTGCAAGCTTACAGGGATTTAGTTGGTGAGTTGCAGCCTGGAACCAGAGGCCTGGGTTGGAATCCCAGCTCCACTCGGTGCGCCCACAGCAGCCTCCTGTCTTCAAAGCAGGGGCACCATGGTGCCCCAGGGAGAATGAAAGCAAGGCACCTGCTGCAGAGGCTGGCACCCGGCCACTGCTGAGTGCCACACCAGCGCAGGCACAGCTCCGCTGCCGGGCCATCTACTGTATGTCTGTGTGGCTTCACATGCCAGACTATGAAGAGAACCTGGGCAGCCTGGGATGGCTGAGACAAGCCCCTGAGACGAAGGGCTGTGTCCCTGCGTGCTGAGTGGCAGCCGGAGGCCCTGGGGCCGTACAGCCCTCTGCATGGGAGGATTCCAGCCCTGCCTCGCACAGGCCGTGGAACTTATTCTCTGAGTTGGGGCAATGTGCTTACTCCTCTAAGTCCTAGTTTACTTCCTTATAAAAGGATTAAGTGTTGACGACCGATATTATTAACAGTATGGAAAAGGGGAGAAGGAAGGAGGTAAGGAGCCATCATCAGGCATCTGACATGCGGTCACGTGGATCGACGACTCTGTCACCTTGTATTTCTATGTTTGCAAGTCATATGCATGCGACACTGGGATCTCAGAGACCAAACACTGGCAATAAGACCAGAGGGTGGAAAATGAAAGTGCTCAATCCGGCTCACTTTGGGAAGCACTGGCAGCGAGCAGGGGCCACTCTGGAATGGGCATCCCTGAGGGTGGGGAGCCACTGGGACGCAGGGCCTGCTGAAGCACAGGCCAGGGGGACCACCGGAGGACAGACGAGACGGGCGAGATGAGGGACAGGCCAGGGCGGTGGCCTCAGGTAAGACTCGGTTACCAAGTTCTCACTTCTGTTTATGGGTGAGAGAGGACGAGGGACGGGCCGTGGAAAGAGCCTTTACTGAACGCCCCTCCAAGCTCATCAGCACGCCGAAGGCCACGCGCCCAGCATCTTTTCCCACACCCTGCGCGACAACTCGCCGGTCCCCCTTTACAGGGAGGCTGTTGCTGAGTGCTAGGGTTGGGACCAAGTCAGGAATGACCAACTTCAAAGCCCAGGCTGCTGCTTCTCCCCATTCCACTCCTGCGCCTCAGGAAACGTGACAACACGGGACCAGGCCTTCCCCACAGCCGTCTCTCCTCAAGGTCCCCTGACAGCTGCCCAGTGAGCGCACAGTGGCACAACCTGCCCCGGGACTTGTACTTGGATGGTTTCAAGCCCAATTCTTCCATATAGGCAACTAAAATGTCGCCTGCTCTAAGTCCATCTCTTTGGTTACACAAAGAATGATCTGCTCATGTTAAAAAATAGGATTCATGCACTTGTTACTTAGCCCAGCAGCCAGCAGCTCCCCGAGGTGTGCGGGATGCAGAAGAGGGGAGTAGCTGGGACTCGGGGCTCCTCACCAGTCACTGAGGATGCTGCCTTGGTCACAGGGACCAAGTGAGGTGTCAGTGAGATACATGTGCACGAAGGGCTCAGCTCAGCCGAGGACACACACAAGCCCTCAAGAGACACTGCTGCCACCACCGGAGAACTTAAAACACTCACACGCATGCTCACTTAGGCAGCATGTACTCTAACACGGAACCACACACAGATGAGCACAACACCTGGGCAATGATGACGTGCAAACGTGACGCGGTCCACGTTAAAAAACAAAAGCTCAGCCGGGTGTGGTGGCGCACGCTTGTAATCCCAGTACTTTGGGAGGCGGAGACCGGAGGATCCAGGTTCGCGGCCAACCTCAGCTCTCTCTCTCTCTCTCTTTCTCTCTCCTTAGTGAGGCCCTCCGCAACTTAGTGAGACCCGGTTTCAAAATAAAGTATAAAAAATAGGGCCGGGGGCGTAGCGCGGAGGTAGAATGCCCCTGTGTTCAATCCCCAGTACCGCAAAAAAAAAAAAAAAAACCCCAAAAAAAGCTCATGCAAAGTGTCCCACACTGTCACTCTGGGAAGTTGGCTCTCAGGTGGCATCCCTCTTCTTGATTATTAACAGGTTAAAGTGTTACATTTCAGAATCGTAGTTTGTAACATCAGGACCAGAACATCGACCTGGGGCCGTCTCGTGCAGGTGCTGAGCAGATGGAAGTGCTCTGGCCTCAGGAGGGTTGTCGAGGGTGGGGATACGTGGCCTCCGACTGCAGGTGGGGGGGCTCCGTGGGAGTGGGGCGGGGTCTGAGGAGAGCGAGTAGTCGCCTCTCATCGGGAGGGGTTCAGGCTGATGAAAACTAAACCATGCACGGGGGGCAGGGGAGAGTGGGGACCCTCATGTCCTCTCTTGATTTCTCCCATGACAGGGCTAGCAGAGCCAGAACAGGGACCACCCAAGAAGCGCGGCGCTGTCTGCGGCACACCACCTCGTCTGGTGTCGTGCTCGGCCAGCAGCATCTCCTCATCCCGGCGCTTGGCCGGCTCCAGCAGCGACGCCACCATCTCCAGCATCCTCCCGGGAGAGGCTGGCTGGGCTCCTGCTCGTTGTTGTCAGTCCAGCCTGCGTGACGGAAAGCACACCCTGTGGCTCCTGCTGTCTGCAGGTGACCCAGGTGTGGAGGAAGCTTGGGGTCACTGTGAAATCCCTCTAATCGCCTCATTAGCCGGGTGGGGACGAGGGTGTGTTTGTTCCACGAGGAGGCAGAAAGCTGGTAATTGCACGGTGTCAGACAGAAAAAAAATAGTGGTAGAAGCAAAAGGCCAAATGTAAAAAGCTGCATGTGCAGCGCTGTAATTAAACCAGAGCCTGGAGAAGCAGGGCCCACGGTACCTGACTGCAGAGGGAAGGAAGGAGAAGCGGATCTGTACTGGGTACGTGGAGGGGCCACCCATGTGAGTGGGCTCACCAACCAACTGATGAGCTCATCGGACAAAGTCCCGAGCGACTGCCGGTCAGCTCCTCCAACCCATAACCCAACCACCGCAGTCCTGTTCCTTGCCTCAGACCAGACAAGAGCTCTTCTCCCAGGGCAATGCTCGAGAGGATCACGCTCATCCTCAGAGTCACACCCCACCTCCTCAGAGGGGCCCCGGAGTGCGAGCATCTACCCCCGCACAGCCCACCCGGGCTCTGCGAAACAGTGATCTAGCGCACCTTACTAGGGATGGAACCCAGAGGTGCCCCACCTCTGAGCCACACCCCCGGACCTTTTTTATTTTGAAACAGGTTCTAAGTTGCTGAGGCAGGCCTCAAACCTGCAATCCTTCTATCTCAGCCTCCCAAGTACTGGGATTACAGGCATGCTCCACTGTGCCTGGCTCCCTTTTTATTTTTTGAGACAGGGTTTCACTAAGTTGCCCAGGCTGGCCTCAAACTGTGATCCTCCTGTCAGCCTCCTGCGCAGCTGGGGTCACTGGCTCTAACTCATCTTCCAATGGCAGTCCCATGCAACCACACCTCCCTGCCACACACACCATTGTAGGACTGCCCCTCACCTGCGGAAGGCCATGCTCGTTCAAGTCCTAGGGGCTGTCCCTAGTCAAGTTTATGATCATCTCTGTCATTTTTCAGGTTAGACTTCACTGAAAAATGGGCTCTGGGTTGGGACCTGGGCTTCTTCATTTCTAGAGCTCCCAGTAGAATCTGGGAGCGGATGCTGCTTTCTGTCCCTGGGTCCGTCTGCCCTCACAGCTCCTGTGATGGCCACTGGGGCGAGGGGTGTGGAGGTCCAGCTGTCTGTGCAGCTGTGGCACAGCCGACCCGGGAGCCGTCTGTCCAGGAGTCCAGAGGACGCTGCAGGGCTGAGAGCTGCTATCCATGAAGACAGGGACTGGGAAGGTAAGGAAAGAGGCAGCTAGAGGGACCCACGGCACTGGGCGCGGCGAGATGGAGAAGCCGAGCGCTGATGCGGGTGTGGTGGGTTTACAGACAGCCTCGTGCTTGCAAGTGCAGCTTTGTCCAGCCTCTGATCTCACCGTTTGGCCAATCTGGTTTTTACAGAATGATAACTGGCTCAGTGAAATCGAGAAAATTTTCACAGTGGGCAAGATTCCAGGTTTGCCTTCAGTTAATTAAGTGATATTAGGGAGGTTGTAAATGCCACGTAAAAATTGGCAGGCAAGCTGCTCCTAATGATGAGAATATTGCTTTACAGGGAGATGCAGCTGCAGCTTCTTAATGCTAGTCTTTGAGGGGCCGACTCTGCGCTCTCAAGGTTGCTCCTGGTAAGACAAGTTCAAGGGTGCTGAAGGCTGCGGCTAACCGCGTGCTCTCCGGGCTCCCGGTTCCTGGGGTACTCGGGATGCTGGAGGCCAGGGGAAGGAAGCGACAGTCACAGGATTATGTCACGATCCTGACTCTCTCATTTCTTCAAGAGCCAGATACCACATCTGGTTTGATCTGTGTGATGACACCGTGAGACACAGTGGCCTCCTTGAGAAGCAAGGGCACTAAGGCACAGAGAGGCTGAGTAACCTGCCCCAAGGCACACAGCATAGAAGTGGCTGGGCAGTGTTCAATCGAGATGTCTGTCGGAATCAATGCAGACTTAATCACTGTGCGCTACTCTGACAGCTGGATTTAAGAAGCAAGGGGAGGGGAAAGGGGGCGGCTAATGGGGAACAAACTTCTCCAGCTGCGGTGCTGTTCCATGCGGTGAGCGCTTACTAGTTATTTACAACTGAACACGCAAGGGCGAGAACAACACAGCAAAGGCCTTCAGAGCTGCAAAATGCACCAAGCCTGAGCTTTGCAGGATCCCATGAGCATCTGTGATGAAGCAGCTGCAATCACTCAGGTGGGGAAGGTCTACGGAGAGGGAGCTGGCGTGTGTGAACTCCACAGCACGCTTGCTGACCTCCGCAGCTAAAGACGACATCAGGGGCTTGAGAGAGAACGCTGAGCGGCGCTGGGTGTGCGGGGCTGGGCCCCAGGGGAGCACGCCCTTCTCACTGGCCACGGCCTGCCGGGCACTGACTGGGCACAGCCACTTCCCCCAGGAGGTACCAAGGAGGAGGAGGTCCCCCGGCAACTAGCAAGACCCTGTTTTTAGATTATTTACCTTACTTGATAAAATGAGGAACTATCAGCTAATATTTTAGCTAGGATGGCTTGAGAAAATTTATGTATTAAAATAAAACTGCACCAGCGTGGTGGCGCGCGCTTGTAATTCCAGTACTTTGGGAGGCGGAGACCAGAGGATACGGGTTCACGGCCAGCCTCAGCGCGCTCTCTCTCTCTCTCTCTCTCTCACTCTCACTCTCTCTCTCCCTGTCTCTCTCTCTCTACTTAGTGAGGCCCTCCGTAACTTCGTGAGACCTGGTTTCAAAATGAAGTATAAAAAATAGGGCTGGGGGTATAGCGTGGAGGTAGAACGCCCCTGGGTTCAATCCCCGGTACCGCAAAAAAATAAATAAATAAATAAAATAAAAATAAAACTGCATTTTTTTAAGAATAGCCAGTTATCGAGATTGCTATTTTTCTACTAATTTTAAAAGGAAGGAGCGGAGCTGAGTGTGGTGGCGCATACCTGTAATCCCAGTACTTGGGAGGCTGAGACAGGAGGATTGCAGGTTTGAAGCCAGCCTCAACAACTTAGTGAGAACCTGTTTCAAAATAAAAAATAATAATGGGGTTGGGGGGTGTAGCTCAAAGATAGAACGCCCCTGGGTTCAATCCCCAGTACCACAAAAAAAAAAAAAAAAAAAAAAAAGCAGCGGAGAAAGGGAGACTCATGGTTGGATTCTGAAATGACACTGTCCCGGGTATTTTTGGGCACTGACACAACATTGGAGAGGCAGAGATGGCAGAAGCTCAGGCGGAACTGTCTTGGGTAACTATAAACTAAACGACTGTCTGGGAAGGAGAGTGCTGGGTGTGAGTAATCCACACGAGACGGGGTGATTTAAAAACAGCACACTTGTCTTCATATTCTCACACCACCGTCGAAATCTTAAGGCACGCTAACCTCTATTCTGGAATCATTTTCCACAGGTGTGGGAAGGATGAGAGAACCGTGGCCCTATGGAGCATGCCTGGATACGTCACTGTCTCTGGACACGTGCCACCGAGTGTGCAACTGCCCAGACAGACAGACAGACACCGTGGCGCACAACACGCCCGGCACAGCACAGCGCCGCGCCTGTGTCTCCTGGAAAGATGGCGACTTTGGAGGAATGTGTTCTCTTTGCTTCTCAGGAACTGCTGAATCTACATAGCTTCAAAATAAGAACTGCATTTCACAGGAGGAAAACGCTGTTTTTGTGAAGGATGTTGCTAAGGGGCCATTCAATATTTTACCAGCAGCACTGACTCCCCGTGTACACCTGTATGTAGGTGTTTGGGGTGAGGCTGTTGTGACAGGTTTGTGTGTAGGTGTCAGAAGAGGTTTTGTGGCTATGACTGTATTCCTATGTGCAGGGAAAGATATTTACTGTTCCCTTTCAGAGCTGAGGCCTGGAAAAGTCGACAGAGACCAGGTTATTAAGATCTCATTTGGGAACATTATTTATTTTCCTGTTCTAAAAAGTGGTTGAGCAAAGGGATAAACGCAATAGGAGAGGTGAAAATCCCTTTTATGTTGCACGGAAATGCCTAACAGCTAACTGTCCCCTAACCTGACCTGTCCTCGACTTAGCAGTCTTGAACTTCCTGTTTGGGGCAGCAGGAGAGAGGGCTTTGCTCGGTCTGATGGATCTGGTTTGCAGATATCACAGGTTTGCATACTGTATGTAATTATCCTGGCAGTAAACACTGTAAGCTGGACAGCGGAATACTTAGAGAATTTAGTGCTACTAGTTTATTCACCCTCACAAAGCATAAGGAACCATTCTCTTTCTTGACAGATGGATTGCAGAGGACTCGATTCTGCTCAGAACAGTAATTGTGGCCGTGGCACAACTTTGCACCTTGTGGGGTTTAATGGACTTTTCTTTCCAGATCTCAGAAAGCAGCAACTGGCATTTGCCTGAGCCCTGACTGAGGTGTGGACAATCTGTCAGGTTTTCTCTGCCGCTCACCCTGACCACAATTATACGGTCCATGTGCAGATTAGCTGCAAAGTCATTCCTCCTCCAGGAGTGACAAGATTTCCCCAAATACAAAAAGGTCCCTACTGGATCCCCGAGTGCCCGTCTGCATTAGAAAGGCGGGGGCGGTGTGTGGAGAGAAATGCCTTCAAAAGAAGGGCATAACAACGGAAAAAGTAGCTGTAACAGTGGTGACATGGCAAGAACAGAGAGCGGCACTGTCACGGCGGAGTAATCCTGTGACACACTGCTGTCACTCACCAGCCGGCGCCCTGCCGCGCCAGCCAGACATCAAAGGCTGCCCCATACCATCCTACATGCTCTTTATCGGCTAATCAGCCCATTCTTCCCTGCATAAAGCCCTGCTAAATCCCCTGCTCACAGGGGTATAGTGGTCTTGGTGCCCATCTGCTAGCCAGGGTCAGGAGGCGGAGGTGGCGGTTGCTCTCTCCCTAGCGGCTTCTCAAGGTAAGGACAATGCTGTCTCCAATTCCCCTGCCCGGTGCCTCCCGCTCTGCTTCCGGGCCCTGGGCAGGACTGAGCACGTCCTGGTCTCTTGAAGAGCTGCTATCTGGATTAACACTTGCTAATGAAACTTCAAGTCATAAAGGTAGATCATCTGCTAACAAGATACTGGGACCGTATTGATTTTCGGGGAAAGGAATGAACGAAGACTCGTGCTTCTGAGCAGGGACCTGGCAGGTCGCTCCCACTGCCTCCAGGGCCAGCGTTGCAGAGGTGTGGCAGGGACCGTCGGCTTCCAACGCTCAGATGTGGACGGGAGGCCTCAAGGTTTCCCGGCACACTCAGCACTATGTGCAGGTGTCAGTGACACCAAATCCAAAGCCAGGGACCCAGCCCTGGTGCGCTAGAGTCCTGGCACAGCCGCACGGACCTGCGAGTGGAGCCGCGGTGTCTCCCTCCTGGAGGAGGAGGACCTGGCTCAGAAGAAAGCAGAGAGGGAAGTGTCTGGGCTGCAGCCCTGTGCCTCAGACTGCCAGGAACCAGAGCTGCCTGTGCCTGCTCTCATGGGCGTTATAGTATGGTAGCGACCCCCTCACAGAATTCCTGGAGCACTGCCCCAATATGCCCTAAGTGTGAAGTATTACTGTGCGGGGAAAAAAAGCCAAATGTCTTAAAACTTCCAAGATGGGAAGTAGAACCAGGCAACTCTGTCCTTACAGAGAGCCTCATAGATGTGAGCGCCCTCATAGATATGAGAACAAGCCGGTCCTGGCTCGTGACTCATCTGCTCTCATTCGGTTCAAAAGGTGATGCACCTGTACCACCTCACTGTGATTCTCAAAACAATCTTGTTAAGCAACTAACAACATGGACTTTTTCTCCCTTTTGGAGTTTAGGAGACCCAGGCTCGGAGACACCGAGAAAAGATAAAGTCCAAAACTCAACATCAGGATGCAGCGGGGGCTGAAGTCCAAGCCCCTAGACTATCAAAGCCACTGCCACACCAGGCGGTCCCTTGCCCTCTGCCACAATAGGCTGCGGACTACACAGCTCTTGTTGGTGAACGAGCAGGGCCGACACTGCGTGGGGTCACCTAGTTCGAGAGCAAGGGCAGGAAGAGTGTGGCACTCAGAACTGATATGCAGGAAGAAGAGAGACAATGCCATAGAACTGCCCAGAGCACCCGAGGACTCCACGCTGCAACTGGGGCAAGGAGAAAAGAAGTCTTCATGTTCCCAAACACTTCTTTACATAACAATGGCGGACACCACCCCAAGCCCCCAGGGAGTAGTCCTGGGGTCTGTAGAGCTCTAGCTACAGCAAGGGGCTGGGCCTGGTGCTAAAAGAACACCCTGTCTTCGGGGAGGAAAAGGAGACTCTTTATGAGTGAAGTCTGCCAAGCCATCATCTCAGCTCTGTGCGCTGGCCTCAGAGGGCAGCCTCCAGTCCACGGGGGACACCCCCGCTCCGGCTCTCTGGACATACTCTTTTGAGGGCGCGAGGATGAGTTCACTGCCCCTGCCTCTGTAAGCTGGGCACTGGCATGCTGGAGATCTGGGCGCCATCAGCTCCTGGACCCCGAGGCTCAGCCACGCACCCTCCCACCTCCACGCACCCTCCCACCTCAAGAGGACAGGGCCTGCTACCAGGTAATGACATGTCGCACACCAGGAGTCTTCACACAAATCGTACACTTTCCCGGTGGCACAACTGCAGCCCCCGTGCAGATCCCCGAGTCACATAGACACAACCCAACAGGTCTGATTTGGTTCTTGAGAGCCCCCACTACATTCAGGCCCAACGGGAGACACCACTGAGCTCCTGCAGGCTTAGTTACTGTTCTTCTTGCTCAGGTGCTTGTTATATTGAGAGGCAGGCAGACACGAGTGGTGATTTATCACAAAAGCCAAAGCGGAAGAGTGGGCCCTGAGCTTCCCAGCCCGCCATGTCGCCTCGCGGCTGCCAACCAATTGGGGACAGACTCCCTCCCCTCACCTTTTCAGCTTCGCCCTCCTCTTCTTCATGGTGGAGACGCCGAGATTCCTGGGGGCGTCTCTCAGCCCAAAGCTCTTAGCCACATGCCCGAGGTGGAGGGACCGGACGTGGAAGATGTGCTTCAGCTCCCTGGGGTAGGCGGCGTAGGCGCGGATGAAGGACTGCAGGGCTGGAAGAAGAGGGGGGCAGTGGGGGCGGCTGTGAGGGCTGGGCCTTGAAGTCTCACGGCTGCCCCAGCCTGATGGTATCTCCCCATACTTACTCTTGCAGGTGACAGAAAAATCACCGGGACAGCTACAACATCCTCAACCATAATCTGTATTTCTGTGCATTTGAAACATTCCTAAACAAACAACTATAGCCACGATTATCACTTGAATAAACCCAATAAAATGTCTGATTCTACTGGATGGTTTATACTAATCCAATAGTTTATATAGTCCAATACACTAATCCACAGCATCAGTACCTACCACGGTACCTGGTACACAGCAGGCACTGGATAAATACCTTGTATAAATGAATGAAATGAGAATGAGGGAAGAAACTAAGATGTGAGCAACACAGGACATCATTCTCTTGTGGAAATGAGGAAACTGTTAGATATCTATTTTAGGAAAAGAAAATTTCCTGGTTAAATTAGGTTTTCTTATTTTGGAGGATACTGGGGATTGAATCCAGGGAAATTCTACCTCTGAGCTACACGCTACACCCCCGGCCCTATTTTATTTTTTGTTTTGAAACAGGGTCTCATTAAGTTTCCAAGGCTGGTTTGAACCTGCGATCCTCCTGTCTCAGCCTCCCAAGTACTGGGATTACAAGCATGCACCACCACGCCCAGCTAAATTCGTTACTTTTGAATAGTTAATGCAGGCAAGTGTTTCAAAATGTACAAAGTTGAAAAGCTTTACCATGACCGTCATAATGTTTACTCTGAATGAGTGACATCACTATCCATGTCCCCTCCACTACAGACACCACCTCGGCGCCCAGTCCACAGGAATCACCAATACCAGTTCATGTCCCCTCCACTACAGACACCACCTCGGCGCCCAGTCCACAGGAATCACCAATACCAGTTCATGTCCCCTCCACTACAGACACCACCTCAGCGCCCGGTCCACAGGAATCACCAATACCAGTTCTGAGTGTCCTCATGGGATTTTAAAACTGAATTCATTCTAAAGGCATCCAGAACTGACCACTACAGCATGTCTTACTCATTCAAAGAGCGTGTAACCAAGGAAACAGAAAAGTGAGAAAAGAATTTTTAAGAGAAAAAAAGGAAATTATTAAATGTCTACAATAGTTCAGGAACCAGTTCACCCCTTGAGGACTGCCAACGGTTTAGAGAAGTCCAAACTACATTCCACCACCAAGGTCGCGGCCCCATTTTAAAATTATGAACGGAGTTCTTCTAGAGCCTGGCTCTGGCCAGAGAAGAGTCAGGCTTGGTTCCCAGGAGCTGGAGTGCTGGCTACACCTTAACTAGGCATTCATTTGACGAGAGACGTTCCTATGTGCGGTTCCTCCTTGAACATCTCCCAATAACAATGGAAAGCGGGCGTCTCTCTCCTCATTCGGGCGGGCGGGCATGTTCTGCCTGCTTTACTTCAAGCCCTGCTCCTCGCAGGCGGCCACGCCCAGCCCTGCACTGCTTGCTGACGGAGTAGGCACCAACCACAGCCTCCCTCACCTCGCTTGTTGAGCCACTGGACTGGCAAGTTTGCCCACAGCTTAGACGTAATATCCCAGCAGCACCTGGAGATCGGCGTTTATGAACAGTAATAAAAAGTGTCATTTTAACAGATCAGCTCCTGGAAGGATCCTGGGAATCCATCAAAGCTCTGTTTACTGAGCAAAGTGAACTCCTTTTCCCAATCGATGAGAAATAATAACCACCGCAACTCCTCTGCACCCCTCTTAAATCCGCGCTTACTCCCCTTTTTAATAACCAGGGACTAGCTTTTTCAAAGAGAATCTTTAACACTTCAAATGGTCTGCACTGCCTGGAGGGTTCTGACACGGCGCCTAGCCACAGAGCTACACAGGCCCGTCTGCAGTGAGGAAAGCTCTCCATCGCGGTGAGCGATGAGACACAGCCTCTCCGCCACTGCCTCGCCTGCCCTGACCCCGGCGCTTACTGTGCTCTCAGAACACGAGCCGAGCCGAGCACCTGCGCTCTTAAACCACAGTGATCCCAATTCTGGCCTGGGCCCCTCATCTCCTACCACTCTTCTGCGCAAGCCCTGGGCCTCCACCTCGCTCGCTCCTCCTCTCCTTCTCCACACCCATCCTAGGAGCCGAGACATCTGTCCCAGGAGACGTAGATGCCCAGCGAGCAGCTTTACAGGGATAATGAGTTTGCCGAGCAGTGGCAGAGTGTTTTCTCCCCAGACGGCTGGTCGGGCAGCATTTCACACTGCATATTTTTACTAAAACTTCTTGTCCTCGAGGCTCTTGTCTCACTGGGGATAGCGACAGTTGGTTGTCCTTGCAGGCCTGTGTGGACGCCCATGTTTGGGTAATTCAGAGAAGCAGGCATTTGTGATGCAGCAGGGGTAGGAAGTGGCTTGTGCTGGCAACGTCTAGAATGTGCAGAAGGAACGGGGCCGTGGGACCCACGCGGTGGACAGTGGAGAGAGAGGTACTGCGAGCAGACGTTTATTCAGGGTGACGGGTGAAGCTACAGGCAATTAGAGTTGAGTACTCTGTAGGTGCAGACTCCCATTTCCAGCCAACTATGTAAGGTGCGTGAATTAGAGGGAATCTTACTTAAAATACCCCACATGGACATTTGGTCCTTCTTCATTCCTGGACATCTGGATTGGAAATGGGGAGTCTTATGGACGACTCCTAAGGTGAAGCAGGGAGAAGGGAACAGTACTCCAGCCTGGGGGGCGAGGGCCCCCTTGTTCCTCCCAGCCCCGCCCACTCGCACCCCTGTGCGGGGTAAAGGCACATGCATCTTCCTACCTGCTGCCGACAGCGACAATAACCCAAAGGACGTGGGAAAGGAGGTGGCCTGTTCGGATTCTCCTAAAGACAAAGCATTTGGCAAAGTGCCCCGCCTCGCCTGGCCCCTGAGGGGGGAGGAGGACTTGTCACCACTGGCATGGGTTTTTGGGGCTCCGAGTACGGGTGTCCGTGCTACACCGGAGCCCTGCCCTTCGGGAGACAAGGGAGCCACGGGAGCAGAGGTCACACACAGCCCAAGCACTCCATTTCCCCCAAATTTTTGTTCAGGAGTCTGGAATCCAAACTTCTGTTACCACTATTTTTGCGACCTGACTCTCTAGCTAAAAGATACAAGAAATGAGAGAAAAAGGGGGGCAACTGCTTCTGGAAACTGACAACAGTTAAATGCTGTTTATTAACAATGACTGGGTCAGAAAATGCAAAAGGGAAACAAACGCGAACTTGGCCCAGTTTCCAACTAGTTTTCTGCCATTAAGGCAAAAGCCAGCTGCCTTGTTAATTATTCATGAGGTGGGTTCTGAAATGGCATAAAAGGGAAGCAAGGCGTTTGTGGGAATTTGCATATGCAGATTTAAATGCAAAAGATAGTATCAACTTATGGGGCGCAGTGGCGGTTCTTATGTTGTGAATTCAGTTTCTTTAGGGTAGATTTGTGTATATTCCCCCAAACCTCCAGAATTCACAATCCTAAGGAAAAGGAGAGAAAAGAAGAGCTAAGAACTTTGTGTCTGGAGTGGGGTGACTGAGACCAACCAGAGCGGGGTGGTTTTGTTCCGGCCCATTATCAACCTGGTGTGGAAATCAATTAGCAAACAAGGGGAATCATCTATTGACTCCCCTCATGGAACACAGGGTGGGGAATGACCCTGCTCCAATCTCCTGTAACAGAAGATGAGTAAGTCTGCTTGTCTCCTGAACAAGCTCAGTGGCGGTGATGAGGCCCCAACGTGTTCTCTGAGGGTCACTCACTGTTGCTGTCACTCAGATGACCCGACACCTTGCAAAGAGCTGCAGCCTCACCAGAACACTACTGCCACCAAGACCACAGGTGACGTGTGGGTTTCATTTATTTCTCTTCACTGCAACTTTGTTATTAACCCTGAATTCAGCATGGCCAGCCCCGTCTTCCTAACTTTCGTCAAAGGGTGAGGCTCTGTAAAGTCATGCTGTGACAAAGTCTCTAATCCTCTTGAGACATGTCAGGACTTCTCCAGAGGGAGGTTATTAGGAAAGACCTTGGGAACTGCTGACTTCACTTTCAGGAAATGCTAAGACGGGATATTGTTAGAGAAAAGACTAGCAGGACATACACTAATCACACATCAGTGGTAGTCACTGGGAGTCCACCTTTCACCTGTGCGGTTCTGATTTGAGTTTTACGATAATCAACCTTGCTGTTATCATGTGCTAAAGGTATACGATAGGTACTTGAAATATTTGCTAACCGTGTTCTTCTCTTCTTTTCGGCAGTGCTGGATATGGCACCGGGGCCTCACAGGTGCCAGGCAAGTGCTCTACCGCTGAGCCGCAGCACCAGCCCTGCTGCCCTATTTTTTATCACCTATTTCCTGATGGCCACACTTGCTCCGTGCTGTCTCGGCTTTCAGCCTTGCCCGCGGGGCCTATTCTCACTCAGCAGCAGGCGACCTTTCCAAGCCGGGGTCTGATCACAGCAGTCTCTGCTCGAAGTCCTCCAATGGCTCCCATTCCACTCAGGGTAGAACCCCAAACTTCACGGCAGCCTCCAAACCCCACGTGATCCACCTGAACCAACCCTCCTCCTTCTGTCCACACTGCCTTCCCTGAGTCCTGCTGCACCGTGTAGGCTGTCCCCACTGTCTGGAAGGCCCTTTCTTAAGTTGACACTGAGCATTCCTGCTTTGGGTTCCTGCTCACACACCTGTAATCCCAGAACTTGGGAGGCTGAGACAGGAGGATGGCAACTTGGCGAGGCTCTCAGCAACCTAGCAAGATCCTGTTTCCAAATAAAAAGTGAAAACAGTTGGGGGTGTGGCTTGGAGGTAGAACGCCCCTGGTTCAATCCCTAGCACCACAAAGAAAGAAAGAAGAGCCAGCTGTGGTGGTGCACGCTTGTAATCCCAGTACTTGGGAGGCTGAGACCCGGAGGATCGGGGTTCGTGGCCAGCCTCAGCTACTTAGTGAGGCCCTCCGCAACTTAGTGAGACCATGTTTCAAAAATAAAGAATAAAAACTAGGGCTGGGGGTGTAGCTCGGAGGCAGAATGCCCCTGGGTTCAAAAAACGCACCAGCTACAGCCTCTCCCCCCACTCACTGTTCAAGATGAACTCCAAGTCCACACCTAATGCCTGGAACCCACGGGCCAATTTACCCTACAAAGGGTCTGAATACAAAATCAATACCTAACTCTTACACACTTCTAGGAGCTGGGTTCGCGGTCTATGGCCCTTCCCCAGCACTGTTCTCATTTTACTTTGTACCTTCAAATAGGAACTGCTTGGGTCTAATTCTTCCAGCCCTTACCTTCATTTCTAATTTCCATCTCTACCACTACTCCTCCTGACGTATCTCCTCTAGCTGGTGTTCAAAGACAGAAAAATGGATCCCTAAGATCAGAGTTGTTGGGTCAAAGCTCTGGCCCTGATGTAAGCCGAGATAAAGCCTCATTTGTGCACAAGATGGGGAAGGATGAAATTAACATTTAATATCACTTTAAAGCCTTCCGCGGCTGCTTCCGAACCCTGCAGAATTATGGAGACTGAAGGCTTTCGCTGGTGAGCAGAGATCCCTGGGTGGCCTCTTGACCCATGTGGGGTGCGCAGGTGAGGGTGGGGTCAGCACCCTGCTGGGCTATCCCTTCCACCATCCACTGACCTTTCTTTGCCCAGGAGACCGTCTTCTCACTGGAGTGCACGTAATCTTCAAATACTGTCTGCAAGACTGTGGCTCGCTCTCGGATTTCCTGGGGGCCAACAGTGTGGGATTTCTGGGAGGGTGATGGAAGGATTAAAGGAGAGACAGAGTCGAAGTCAGGAATAATGAAGCAGTTTATAATAGATTTAATAACAGTAAAATCACACAGTAACCACCTAGGGGCCAACGAGGGTAATCCTTTCAATATTACTAGGGAAAAAAGGGAGCTATAAAGATGTTAAAGTCAAGCAAAGACGAGGACGGCTTTGTGAGGGAGCAGACCAGGAGGTCTATTTATTTATTTACTTACTTTTCTTCATGACCCCTTATCACTCATGTTCAAAATGAAAGACCATTAGAAACACTTTGGAATTTTCCAAGTCTATTTCACACACTGAAAGCATCACTGAACTCAAGCTGCTTTCAAATAAACCTCGTCTCTTCTATGATTTCTCTCCCTTCCCTCCCACGCGCCAACTGTCGCGTGGAGAGAGCACTTAGCATGACCTGCCTAAGAGTCAGCTGTAAAAAGTCACTCGCATCCGTGAGTTTCAGAGCGTGCTTCCTCAAGTGCTGCAGAGGTTGACTACCAGTGTCTCAGAGTCAGTCCTCACGCTACTACCACACAGCTGAGTTCCCAGGAGCCCGTCAAGGGGCCGGCCTCCCCAGTAAGCCCCCCTCAGACTGCCCGGCCCCCGGCAGCAGCGCACCCACGTAGAGACCCACAGCCCGGAAAGGTCCTGGAGTGTGAAGTTATTTCCTCTTCATCTTTTACAGTCCCAGAGGAAAGATTTACTTTTTAAAATATCTCCACTAAAAAGCAGTGGTTTTTGTTTCCTGTGTCTTAAAACAAACATGATGCTTCCTACTGAATGCGAACAAGAGATCCAAAAGAACAGATTCCCCGGCCCAGCGAGGCTCGCAAGTCAAACGACGTCAAGCTCCGTCAAGCTCGGGAGCCTGTGGTCCAGCCCCCAGGGCGAGACCAGGGATCCTCTTGACCTTGAGAGGATGCGGTGCGAGGGCCAGCGTCCAGCCCAGCCTAGACACCCCAGGTCCCCCTTTCACTTTTAAGGCTGGGGAAGGAAGAACAAAGGGGAGAGCAGAAGGAGCCACATTCTTTGGATCGACATTTTTCTCTGTATTAATAGAGACTTAACAACCTGCAGATGTTTTTAGTGTAGTCAAATCATCCCTGCTACCTGTTTGGCTGATGACAGTCTAGCTGACTTCACAGTACATGGTCCCCCTAAGGGTTCTATCCGCTAAAATGTCAAGAGAAAAGTCACTCCGGAGCTGTGTTACCAAAGTGGACATTTGCTATTGTCATTAACAAGGATTCTTTTCACCCTCTTAACTGATGTGAGATGCAAACTTTTCCCGCTGCCCTCCTTTCGTTAAGCCGCCTCAGCAGCACAACTGTCACCTTGCCTGCCTTCTTTTTTTAATATGAATGTGAAATTAGTGAGGATGCCCTTTCCCCTGGCGGACAGAATCCTCTGTTATTAAAAAGTAAAGCACTTTAATAATGAAAACTTTTTCCTCTTTTTCCTGTGTTTTAACTGTTTAAAATTAATGAGAAGGGCAGAATGGTTGTCAAAGCGATATTGAAAGCCGGGCAGCCAGGACCGAATAAGCACAAAAATCCCTCTAGAGTGTTAAATAAACAGAGCTGCAGCCCTCTCCGAATCCCTCTGTTGGTTATTGTATACATTCTGTAACAGCTCTCAGAATAGATCTGAGAGCCAGGGAGGCAGAGAGGTTTCAGAATTCCAATAAAGGCCTCAAATTAAAGACAGCCTGGTGCGAATTCCAGGAGAAAATTAAAGAGACCTCAAGCTTAAGTGACAGGTGACTTGCTTCTGTGTCACAACTGTCAGGGGATTTAGTGATAATATGGCAATATATTACAAAGGGCTTTTCTTATTCCCCCCTTTAGGTTTCAAAATGAGGCATCTTTTCTTCCCAACCAAAAAAAAAAATCACGTATATATAATGTGAGTGTATATACAAGTGAAATATGTAGGAAAAAACGATAAAACTAGGTTCATACGTTTGAAATGATGAGGTCAGTTTTAGTAGAATATAAGAAAAAGTTAATGACAGAAAACATAATATACTTAGGAAAAAGCATGTCTTATTCTCCCTACCCCCCACTGCCAGAAATACTTTATTTTGAGATTGCCCCTCTTGAGAATGAACAAGGTGTTTTTCGGTTGTCTTCCGGGGAGGACAGTCTAAATTTAAACTGAAGACAGAGGGGGCAGAGTTCTGCAGCACTGCCTCAGCCCCAGACAGGTAAGCCCTCCTGTAATGAGAGCGGGTCAAAGCCCCGAGGGCGCGGGGCCCAGTAGGACTGGCTCCCCCACCCTCCCTGACACAGCTCGGCAGTGGCTAATGAAGCTACCCCCAGCTAGCGACTCGGGGTAGTTTAGAAAACACACTTCCCATCGCCTAGCCGCACTCGGTTCGTCTTTGTCTCTAACACCCCACTGATCTTGGAAAGAGCAGACCATCAAAAAGGATGAGCAAGGGCTCTGATCTGATTTTAACACCTCATGATGCCAGTGACAGTTTCTTTGTTAGGATAAGTCTACAAGCATATCTCACAGGACAAACAAATCTGTAGGGAAAACATGTTGGGTGTGCGCACTGCTGATGAAAACTTCACACCTTCCCAGAAGCAACAGATGCTCCGGGCGGACTTGGCTGGGTCATTTTGGCTGCAAAAAGTTTTAAGTAGTGAGAGTGGTGGGGAGGGGTGTGTGTGTATGTGAGGGTGTGTATGTGTGTGTGTGTGTGTGTGTGTGTGTGTGTGTGTGTAAGCACGTGCCTTAATATTGCTAACTTCCGAGATATTTCTAACTATATGTAAAGATTTTGTTTTAATCACTTTCCTGCCAAGCCGAGCTTTACCCATGGTCCCCAGAACCTTCTGAGCGCCTCCCAGTAAAGTTGAAAGATCAAATTTATTCTCTTTGTAGGTGGGTGAACACTCACACACCAAGACGAGGCTATGTATATTTTATATACCTAAATATGAAATATACATTTTACAGAAGCCTCACTCACTTTCTTTCTCTTCAGAGAAGCCCAAAAACCTGTGTGCCAAAGGGACATCACCAGGACCGCAGTCAAGCCAGTGAGGAGGGCGCCATGGGGAGGAGCCGCTCTCTGTGGGAAAGGCCATCTACGGAATCCGCATTTAGCGCTGGGATGTGTGCGCGCACACTGGGGTCAAAGGTGAAGAGAGGCGAGGCCCTCCTGCACTGTGCAGAAGGGACGAGAACTTGTACCGGCACCTACTTTATTCTTTTCACCACTGATACGGATTACACACATAAAATACTCTCTGGGGCTATATGTCTATGTAATGAGTGATCTCATCAATTTAGTCTAGCTTTCCTTTTCTCCTGTGAATTAAAGTTGAGTTTGATCTGGCAAGCCAGGTCTTTATCAAGTGACATCTAGAACCCAGTGTGATTAGCTTAGTTTTCCAAGTTAACCAGTTACGTCAGTGAAAGCCCACCCTCGCTGAGCATCTTTTCTTTTTAAACACAAAGATCCCCAAATCTTAAAACCATGGAAGCATTCGGTCCTCTCCCTTCTACCAGGGCAGGACTTGGGATGAAGTGTTCAGTCTCTAATCTTACAGGGCCCCGAACCTGCGGAGCACTTTCTGTCTCATCTTATTAAAATCTCACAGCAATCCTTTAAAATGGGCACTCTCAATCTCATCTTACAGATGGGAAAACTGAGGCCTGGAGGAAGAAAATCTGCCCAAGGCCGCAGAGCTACCAGTTCGGAAACAAGGATTCCCACGTGGGTCCGCTCGACTGTGGGACCCAGCCTCTCTCCAGGCTCAGGAGGTCTTCGAGGCTGGCCTCCAGCCAGGGAAAAGGCTTAAGAGAAGAATTGACGCTGCGAGGCCACAGAAGGGCAGATGTTAAAAACTAAAATGCCGTGGCCTATTGCTGAAAGGGCAGAGGGAAATGCAGCTGCTCCGTTCTTTCCTCGGGCCGTGCCCGCGGGAGGCGCTGCACAGACGGGCACAATGACCACTCCCTGGAGAAAAAGGTCTGTGTTCTGGGATAAAGGCTGAATCCAAAGCTGGTCCCAGAAACCGTGTACGTAGGACTCAGTCTGACCCAACTTTCCTATCTCATTTTGTAGTTTTCCTGCTGGCCCCAATTTCTGGAGAGCAGGCAGATGCTAATGTTCCACTTATTAAGGTACAGCAAAAAAAGGCGCTGGGACTCGTGTCACTGAGTTGCTTTAATTTCACATCTGCTGCTAACTTGTGTGACCACAATGATGACAATCCTAGAAGCCAGGCCCCTCGGTACTGAGCATTATACGTGGGGCTTTGGGACTATTTCTCACACGGCTCTCCAATCTCCCTACGAGAAGAGCACTATCATTATCTCAATTTTACACATGAAGAAACTGAGGCTTAGAAAGGTCCAGCACTCAGCCAGGCGTGGTGGCGCACGCTTGTAATCCCAGTACTTGGGAGGCGGAGACCAGAGGATCTGGGTTCGCGGCCAGTCTCAGCTATTTAGTGAGTCCCTCTACAACTTAGTGAGACCCTGTTTCAAAATAAAGAATTAAAAATAGGGCTGGGGGTGTAGCTCAGAGGTAGAATGCCCCTGGGTTCAATCCCCAGTACCGCCAAAAAAAAAAAAATCATTCAAAATAACTTGCTGATCAAGTGAGTCTTTAATACTTCTTTTTGGTCAGAGGGATCTTTATTGTGGTACCATTTGTTGACCAAACTTTACCTCTGTGAAAATGGTCAAGATTATTGAGTATAAAATTGAGGATTGGGGACGTGGCTCAGGTGGTAGAGTACTTACCTAGCACATGTGAAGCACCAGGTTTGATCCCTAGTACCACCAAAATCAAACCAAAACAAAGAAATTCATTTCATTTTCTTGATTTAGTTAATGCCAGTGGAGGCAGAGGGCACATAACTAAATATACATGCTCCGGAGCTGGAAGACCTAACTATCCCAGGCCTACTGACCAGTAGAATGCTCTCGTGAAAGCTCAGCTTTCTCACCTACAATTTGGGGCAATAACTACCTACAGTTCCCAGAAGGAGTAAGTGCCTGTCAACAGCTTAGCATAGTCCCGGGTCCCAAATACACACTCTGGTAGAAGAGCCTTAGTCCACCTCCTCTCCTCTGAGTAGAACTCCTTAAGTACTGTGGCAGCACAGGCCTTAGGTCAAGGTCAGTCTAGCCCGGCCTCAGGGGGACACTGATCCCAATGAACGAACGAAGTAAAGCACAGACGCAACACCTAAGCCTCACACAGGGGCTCTGCCCTCAGGCCCAAGAACTCTAATACAAAATAGCCAAGGAATTAGTATTTGATGGACAAAATGACACATGGCAACTCTACCCACAGGCATGGGTATGTGACCCCTGAGCAGGAGAGGGTGGGGTGACAGCCCGGCAGCGCAAGGCTGGAAAAGAGGCAGTGACGCTCACAATTTCCACAGGAACTGCGGATGATACAAACTCCTTCTTAATGTCTCAACTTTACTCTTCCTGTGTGGATAATGTGGTCACATTAAAAAATGGATGAACTAAGGAGACAGAGGTATTTATTTCGCCGTGCTGTCTTGGGGGGACGGGGCTAGTCAGTCATCCTCACTGATGGTCTGGAGGGGGACCCCTGGGGTTGAGTGTGCTGCTTCCACCCACTCTGGCCTGGGGGTCCTTTCTGGGAGCCCGCTGCTGTCTGGCAGACTTCCAGAATGGACTGAAGACCATTCACTGAGTAAGAACAGCAAATGCACCCAGAAGCAAACAAGAAAACACACACACACACACACACACATACACACACACACTCTCTCTCTCTCTCTCTCTCTCTGTCTGTCTCTCTCTGTCTCTCTCTCTCTTGCTTACTCTCTCTCAGATTTGGCTTCAGTGGGGCGTGGCGGCACATGCCTGTAATCCCAGCACTTGGGATGCTGAGACAGGAAGAAGGCAGGTCCAAGACCAGCCTCAGCAACTTAGCAAGACCCTATTCCCAAAATAAAGAAAA